>JAZFAU010000655.1:0-64745 GCA_037178615.1 Dione vanillae | reverse complement strand
CCTACTTCAACTGCATATAAGCTAGCTCTAAACCTATTACTGGTCAGTTCGTTTGTAAGATCGAAATACTTATTGAGTTTAAGGTAATGACTTTTCACTAATAATAATAATAGATCTTCTGATTTTTCATGTAATCAATCTTAAATTAGTAATATATGACATTTATATAAAATTAAAATCACATATAAAATTAAAATTTTCTTAAATAACATATTACAATATTACACCCCTATGATACTATATGTATCTATGGTTGTCTTTGCTCTTATGTCATATTAATTATTTTATATTATTAAACAAAGACAACCTATTTAAGATTCAGAAATTTCAAAGATGTTTTTAAAAAATCTTTATGTCACTTGTAATTATTTTAATTAAACATTTTATACAATTATTTAATTAAAATAATTACAAGCGACTTAACTGGATGCCGGAGAAGTAATATTATTTGCTTAAGAATTAAATTCAAATAATTACTTATAATTAAGGATGCCTCTCGTGAGGTGACAAAAAATATATCATGTTTTACATTTCTTTGACGACTTTCCAGCAACTCTCTTGTAACACCTCTGCTGTTACACAGGGCCGTGGGCGTCGGTGATCACTTACCATCAGGTGACCCGACAGCTCGTTTACGTTGTCCTTCCCATAAAAAAAAGGGAATGCGTAATGTAATTTTTTCCCAGCGACAAAAAAAGTTTAATTTGATCTTTGACTCCAAAATAGCACCCTAGGAAACGCTTGCTGGTTGTTATTCCTTGATTCTATTTACTAACCGTCGCGATTATTGATGGCCGTGTAGGATGGAGGTCGAATAAATTTTGTTTTTTTTTTCCTAAGTATATTTCTAGATTATTGAAATTTTACTGATAATTAGTAAAATTTATATCATTTCCTCCAAAAATACGATGATGGGCTACTTTTTGTTACCTAATAAAATGAAAAATAGCAAGATTTCTTGAAAGCAAGAATAAAAAAGGTCAAAAGATAACATATCTTGATAGTTCTCGTGACTTATAAAATGCTACACCAGGTTGACTTACGCCAAGTCCCGCATCTGAGTCCTTTTAAGAAATCGTAATAAAAATACTCGCTACTTTATTTTTTATTAGGTTGTTATCTTTTTTGATTTAAAACAAAATTTTTTTAGAATATACTTAAGTAAAAATAAACAAAATGTTTATTTTTACTTAAGTATATTCTATATACATAAAAGTATATATAAACATACTAAACGAATCAATAATGTTCTTTAAATATTTGCTTTTCAATTTTCCTATTTACATTTATAGTTGAATATAGCAATAATTGTGTTCCAGTCCGCTTAGAATTGTGCTCTCCACTCAAGAGGAATCTTCGACAATGGAGGTGTTGTATTGTGTCCGCGACAGAACACGCTATGGCAAATTGAATACAAGGACGGTATGTAAGGATTAAATTTTTACTTTATTTAATGTTTTCTACATGATTTCATGATTTTGTGGAGAATAATTTGTATATAAGGAATTTAGTAATAATTAAGTAATTTAGTAAGTATAAATTATTTTATGGCATCGTGTCTTCGTCTTAACAAGCGGCAATGGTAAGTTCAATTCAAGACGTATTTTTCTCGAAATATAAAATTTTTATATTATTTTTTGTATTGCAATTAAGAAAGTAACAAACTGCCAGATATTACCAAAACTATATGACAAATTACGTAACAATTATAAAATATTATTTTTATAGCTTTACCTGAATTTAATTTCAAATTAAGAAGAGTTAACTTCTAGGTTAGCATAGAAAACACTTCCAAGTAATTGCCAGCAAAGAGTAAATATTTTTAGATACTTCTAACTAAACATTTTTTCTTTAGAAACAGTCAAGAAGCATCTTTGTAAGCATCTTAATCCGCTAAGATTGAATTGGTGAAGTCACTTATATTTATATAAGTGACAGATGACACAATTGAAATTTTAGTCCAGTAGCAAATAATCTAAACTCTTTAGATTAATCATTCACTTTTTGAAGATTCCATCTATATTGAACAATTAATCAATTTTTCCATAAGAAATGAAATTATTCGAACAGAAAATAGTTCATAGTACTGTTAAATATTTGTATGTGTTAAAGTAATGTTGTGAATAATTAAAGCAATTCTTAAAATGTATCTCGTTACTTAACGTTATAATTTTAGACATAATGTATAAAATGTCGTAACCGGGTAAAAATCTAAATCTATAACACAATCTTTTACGTACAACCTTTTTTAAATAATATTTATTCCGCTTCTTTTTTTATCTTTAAAAGTTTTATGTGAAAAATGTGCCCTATTTAAAAAGCGTCTAGGGATTAGCGACGAAACAAATTGTTTTGGTCACTTAATTATTATTACTTTTTAAGTTGTTTCTTTTTATTTTGATCTTTTTATTTTCTTATGAAATTAAATGTCATAGTATGGTTTCTTGTTATTTAATTTTATGATTACTTAGTGTTTAGCAAATAAACCATGAAAGTTCAATTAATAAAATTACTTTTCTTTTTATACATAAATTTTGATGACATATCTAATCCAAGTAGAAAACCGAATGAACAACTTTCCTTTAAATTAAATCATAATTACACTCTCTCTTTCCGATTCATATTTCCAAGCCTACAATATTATTAATTTCAAACACAAACGATATATAGTAGGAGTCTTACTTAAAAAATAAATATATTTTTAAATAAATTTTACTATAATATATAGGAATAAGCTGAGACAAAGCGTCTGGCTGTAAGCATGACATAGTAATCACTTTACTTGCAATTCATTGTTTATTTTAAACAAAATAACACTTTTTTTTATCTACACACGATTTTCATCTTTACACATTATTGTACATTTAGTATAGTAATTTAAGAGAATCTGAGTAAAGTTTAATTCTTTATTGATTTTCTGGCTACTAAGCAATGCAAACAAATATCGGAGGTAACGCACCATAGTAATCTAAGATTTTATTTTAATTTGGGAAGGATAGAGGAGCACAAAAGAAGATTTCCTGTGATCAATAAAATAAATTCATTGCGATACTAATTTTATTTATATGTCGCTATTGCTTAGTTGAATAGTATTTCAGTTTTGATTTTTATTATTCATATAATGTTCAGTAGTTTACCTTATCTAATATAATTTCATATTTCAATTACCAACCGCTCCGACCGCTCAGACCGTTTGAACGGTTAGCAAGACTAAATGGTGAGTTAAATTTTTTAAAATTATAAGAATATTCAATAAATACCATTATTACCAAATGACTTTTCTTAGTAATATTTAGGATTGGGGGTCGAAGATGGAAGGCTTGCACGCAGCGATCCCTGCCAGCCCTACCTAGGGCTGCACACTGCTAGGGCGTCCCCCTGAGGCGACGCGCACCAGTGCGTCCCCGCTGGTGTGACAAGTGGAGACGAATGCGGCGTTGGGGACCGCCACCCAGCACGCCATGTCCGGAACGGCGGGAAGTGGAGGACGGAGCTACAAATAGCTGCGTGGAATGTAAGAGGAGGGATGGACCAGAAGATGAATGAACTATTAGATGTGATGGATGAGCGAGATTTGGATGTCATTTGTATGACTGAGACCAAGCGAAAGGGCAATGATGCAACCGATTTGCCGGGCAGCCGCGTCGCTCTCTGGGCCGGCGTTCCAGAGAGCGAACGCGGGTGTCAAGGTGTAGGTGTATTATTGTCCTCTCGATTGGTTAGTGCAGTGGTAGAGTACGAGGCGATCAACCCTAGACTGCTTTGGGTTCGCTTCAAGCTGGGGATTACAAGAATATTCTTGTTGGTGGCATATGCGCCGGTATCCTCAGCTTCATTGAGCGAACTTGAGGGGTTTTGGGAGAGTGTCAGGGATGTTCTAGGCAGTGTTAGAGGAAATGAAAAATTAATATTATGTGGAGACATGAATGGATGGGTCGGAACCGCGAGAAGTGGTTACGAAGGTGTGTTAGGTCAATATGGTGACAGAAGAGTGAATGAGGCTGGAAAGCTCATTTTGGAACTTTGCAAGGAAAGGAATTTGTTTGTGGCAAACACGATGTTTGACCACAAACAAATTCACATGTATACGTGGGAGCGCATGGGAGAGAAAAGTATGATTGATTTATTCCTAGTGGATCAGCGGATTCGAAAACAAGTGATGGACACACGTGTGTTTAGGGTTGCCGACTTGGGAACGGACCACTATCTAGTAATTGCTAGATTTAGGGGTTTGTTCGTAGGATGGCGTAACCGCACAAGGTGTTCATACTTGGAATCGAATTATCGCATAAGAAGCTGGAAGCTTCAAGATCCACCGATCAGAGAGGAGTATACAGAAAGGGTTTCCAAAAAGCTAGACAGTTGTGAAACAGGAAATGAAAGCGTTGAAGTATGTTGGCAGAACCTTAGGAACTGCATGGTTGAAGCTGCGACAGAGGTATGTGGTACAATGAAAAGAGGCTTTAGTAAAAAGCGTGACGAATGGTGGGATGATGAAGTGAGAGATGCTGTAGAAAGAAAGAAGAAGGCATGGCAGGATTATAAAGCCTCAGGTAAGAATAAAAGTATGAGAGAGATTAAAAAGAAAGAATACAAGCTGCAAAAGCACCAAACGAAAGCACTGATAAAGATGAAGCGTGAAATAAACGAGAGTAAAAGAGATGAAAGGTTGACGAGCAACTTCCGGGATAACACGAAGCTTTTCTGGCGAGAAGTTAGTGATTCACGGAGTTGTTCGTCAACCTTTAGAATGAAAGGGGTGCTTTCGAAGGACGGTGAGATATTCACAAACAGATCACACGTTTTGCAGCGATGGGCGGAATTCTATAAGGAGATGTATGAATGTGATGACGCTTCTGCCTCAAGTAACAGCGACAAGCCGAGTCTTGATGTAGCAGATGGCGAAATCAGTATAAAAGAAGTTGAGAGTGCAATAAGAAGCTTGAAATGTGGTAAGTCAGCGGGAGCGGATGGAGTTACTGCCGAGATGATCAAATATGGTGGACCTCGCATCTTGGACTTGTTCTGGTTTCTGTGCAATTTGTGCTGGAAATCGGGGGAGGTCCCAGATGATTGGCAAAGTGCAGTCATCGTGCCTTTGTATAAAGGCAAAGGTTCACAGATAGACTGTGCAAGCTATAGGGCTATCAGTTTGATTAGCTTAGGTGGTAAAGTATATGCAAAAATTTTAGCGAGAAGAATGCAAGAAAGATCCGAAAGGCTACTGTGGGAGGCCCAAGGAGGTTTTAGACCTGGAAGAGGATGCATGGATCAGATCTTTTCCATCCGCATGATCACAGAGAAGTTTTTGGCTGTAAACCAAAAGGTTTTCTGTGCTTTTGTGGACTTGGAGAAGGCGTTTGACAGGGTTGTGAGAAAGAAATTGTGGGAGATACTACCCCGGTACAATGTGAGCGGACCCTTGCTGCAGGCTGTAAAGTCTCTTTGCAGAGATCACTCAGCCTGTGTGCGAGTAGGAGCCGACATGTCGCCTCGGTTTGGCATCCAATCGGGTGTCAAACAGGGCTGTGCCATGTCGGCTTGGTTGTTCAATTTGTATTTGGATAGCTGTCTCCAAGGACTGAAAGAAAGTGATATGGGTGTAAAAGTTGGTGACTTGAAGGTAAATTGCTTGTTGTACGCAGATGATGCAGTGCTTATTGCATCATCAGAAAGCGAGTTGCAGGCATTGGTCACCATTCTGAAAGACGGGTGTGAAACTAATGGTCTAAGCCTGAATGCAAGTAAGACAAAGGTTCTGGTATTTGAAAGAGACGAGGAAAGGACAGATTGCAAGATTTTCGTGAATGGAAATTTATTAGAACAAGTGTATGAAGTAGTATACTTGGGAAGTATGTTAAGTAGAGATGGTAGATACGAAATGGATGTGGAAAGACGTGTTGCTGCCGGTAACAGAATGAACGGTGCCTTAGCTGCGTTGTTGAGACGGCAGAACGTCAGCGTCGCTGCACGTTTGGCCGTACACAATGCAGTTCTGGTTCCGACGCTGTTATATGGCAGTGAAACGTGGGTATTACAGAAGAAGAATGAAAGAAAGATGAATGCTGTGGAGATGCGATCTCTTCGAAGGATATGCGGAGTCAGCTTAGCTGACCGAATCCGCAACGAAGAGGTACACAGGATGGTAGGTACCAGCGAGGATGTCACAGTAAGAATGAAGAAGAACGTGCTCAGGTGGTTTGGGCACGTCGAAAGAATGAGTGACGAAAGAATGGTAAAAAAGATATACGATGGAAAAGTGTGTGGTAAGAGAGGTAAGGGGAGACCTCGGTTGACTTTCGAAAACACAGTATCGAAGATACTGGAGGAAGGTCACGTAAAAAGCATGAGGACTCCCCGGAGAGCATGCATGAAGAGGTTAATGACAGTGGACGAGGCGAAAGAGGTATGCAGGGACCGCAGCGTTTGGCGCTCCGTTCTCTCTGACTACCCCGCTAGGGATAGAGCGTGAAGATATGTATGTATGTATGTATTTAGGATAAATTTCTAAATATATCCATACATAGACACTAATATGTTCATTTAGTTATAAGAAACGTACAAAAATTTCGCTGTTGATTGAGATAAACGCATTAGTCAATCACATGACATAGTCAGAGTCAGAGCGCTTAGACTAGTTTTAAGGATAAGCATGGACGTTTAAGTTACTTACAACTACTCATTGAAATTTTACAATAATTGGTCCACATATATTTATAGCCGTGGTTAAAATGTAAAATGTCTTTTCTTTTCTGAATTTAAAATGCACTAGATATTTCGTGAACAAACAAATAACAGACAATAATACACGCTTATCGTTTTTATGAGCGTAATGTATCACGAGTTCTTCAAGGTGCTTACGTGGAAGGACATGAAACTTCTGCAAACACATTTATTATGATTGTTCCTTATAAAAGATCACAATTTATAGCTTATTCTCCAGGATATAAATGTCATTTGAACAAAATTTATGATAACAGGCTATTTTTGTGTGTTATAAAATTTATGACAGGCACTTATTGTGATAAGCTGTGACTTCATCGTGATGAAGCGGATATATATTGCCGCTTGAAGTTTTATTTGATAACAGTTACGAAACTAGAGATTATCACAATAATGAATGTTGGAAGTAAAAATATATATTGCGATTATATGAGAATTTTAATAATTTTGTTTTTAGCTTCACGCTTTATATAGCAGAGTCATCGAAGCGCAGCGTCTGACTTTAAACGCAGCGATTGTAGGTCCAATTTTCATTCGGGGAGAGTGTAGCTCATTCTCTTAATTCTGATGATAAGACAAAGCGCGACGTTGAGTGTCGCAACATAGCACAGATTCATTAAAAAGCGGACAGTGAGGAATGGAATTTCTCGGTCGTGCCAATCTCTGCTACATCTAGAATACACCGTAAAGCTAAGCTAATTAATATATATTTTTATTATATTCAAGCTGTATTTCGCCAATTTAGTATTTTGCTTAGCAGAATTAATTTAAAGCGCAAGATTAATTTAGAAGATCCATTTAAAAAAGCTATTTTTTATTTTTAACGCCATAACGCTACGAGCAATACAATTTGTATACAGATGAATGTCATCTATATGCCACTCGTGATTTAGTATGGCTTGAAGGTTTAAGCTCTTTTTTTATTTGGTGTTACATAAAATATACCGATTAGTTACATTTTGTTCACTGATTTAATACGTAAATATAAGAATCAATTCATATAACGACCTGATCACTGTGTAGATGGAAAATATTCAATATATTTTAATAATAAGTAAATATTCGAAATGCATGCAATATTCGCCAATGTAATATGATAAAGTTTACTTTATTTCAGATGATTTACAAATAAAACGGTTGTAATAATCTAAAGTGTACGTATATTATATTAAATAAATCTAAGAACATCAAAGCCTGCGCCCGCTCGGTTATTTTTTATGTATTTATTCAAATAATTACTTATAATTAAGGATGCCTCTCGTGAGGTGACAAAAAAATATATCATGTTTTACATTTCTTTGACGACTTTCCAGCAACTCTCTTGTAACACCTCTGCTGTTACACAGGGCCGTGGGCGTCGGTGATCACTTACCATCAGGTGACCCGACAGTTCGTTTACGTTGTCCTTCCCATAAAAAAAACTTCTTAACTCTTGGGAGATCTTGTGAAATTACTTATTAAGGTGAACAAATTTTGACCAAGATTTCAAAGGATCTTGAATTATTATCAACTGTTACGGTATCGAAAATTATTATTGAGAACATCTTTTTAGTATAATTTTTATATAACAATGTATGCAAATTTATATGTGGTAAATTAATTATTTTTTATGTGTTAATTATGTACGCTTGTATATAATAAATACATAAAAAATAACCGAGCGGATCGCAAGCTTTGATGTTCTTAGATTTATTTAATATAATATAGGTACACTTTAGATTATTACAACCGTTTTATTTGTAAATCATCTGAAATAAAGTAAACTTTATCATATTACATTGGCGAATATTGCATGCATTTCGAATATTTACTTATTATTAAAATATATTGAATATTTTCCATCTACACAGTGATCAGGTCGTTATATGAATTGATTCTTATATTTACGTATTAAATCCTTAAAGTCAGACGCTGCGCTTCGATGACTCTGCTATATAAAGCGTGAAGCTAAAAACAAAATTATTAAAATTCTCATATAATCGCAATATATATTTTTACTTCCAACATTCATATTATTGTGATAATCTCTAGTTTCGTAACTGTTATCAAATAAAACTTCAAACGGCAATATATATCCGCTTCATCACGATGAAGTCACAGCTTATCACAATAAGTGCCTGTCATAAATTTTATAACACACAAAAATAGCCTGTTATCATAAATTTTGTTCAAATGACATTTATATCCTGGAGAATAAGCTATAAATTGTGATCTTTTATAAGGAACAATCATAATAAATGTGTTTGCAGAAGTTTCATGTCCTTCCACGTAAGCACCTTGAAGAAATCGCGATACATTACGCTCATAAAAACGATAAGCGTGTATTATTGTCTGTTATTTGTTTGTTCACGAAATATCTAGTGCATTTTAAATTCAGAAAAGAAAAGACATTTTACATTTTAACCACGGCTATAAATATATGTGCACCAATTAATGTAAAATTTCAATGAGTAGTTGTAAGTAACTTAAACGTCCATGCTTGTCCTTAAAACTTTTCTAAGCGCTCTGACTCTGACTATGTCATGTGATTGACTAATGCGTTTATCTCAATCAACAGCGAAATTTTTGTACGTTTCTTATAACTAAATGAACATATTAGTGTCTATGCATAGATATATTTAGAAATTTATCCAAAATATTACTAAGAAAAGTCATTTGGTAATAATGGTATTTATTGAATATTCTTATAATTTTAAAAAATTTAACTCACCATTTAGTCTTGCTAACTGTTCAAGCGGTCTGAGCGGTCCGAGCGGTTGGTAATTGAAATATGAAATTGTATTAGATAAGGTAAACTACTGAACATTATATGAATAATAAAAATCAAAACTGAAATATTATTCAACTAAGCAATGGCGACATATAAATAAAATTAGTATCGCAATGAATTTACTTTATTGATCACGGGAAATCTTCTTTTGTGCTCCTCTACCCTTCCCAGGTTAAAATAAAATCTTAGATTACTATGGTGCGTTATCTCCGCTATTTGTTTGCATTGCTTAGTAGCCAGAAAATTAATAAAGAATTAAACTTTATTCAGATTCTCTTAAATTACTATACTAACGGCCTTATTCATAAAAAAGTCTTATAGAACATTTTAAGCATACTTATGTTAACACGCTCTTTAGGCTTATAGAACGTTCGATAAATGTTTGTATTCATAAACGTTCTATAAGCCTTTTACAACTAAAGTGTCACTAATTTGATTTATACGTTCACAATGTTGCCACTATACTGAAGTCGGTCGACTTGTTGCCGAAAATACCAGTAAATCCACAGATGATAAGTGACAAACGCATTGACATAGTATGACCACAGATAATATTACGTACAAAAATATATTATTGGATCTGGCTTGACATATACCGGCTTGATTTACGTCGTTGTTATCACAAAAACACGAATATTTATTTTATTTTAGTTTATAAACTAATTAAGTACGGTGGCAGCGGAGGATCCAAAAAAAACCAAATCTTTAAACTTATTTATTAAAATAATTATTACATTCTAACTTATAACTAAAAAGGTGACTACTTGCTCGATGCTAGAGACAAGAGTGTCTTATAATTGAAATTACTTATTAATATATGGTTGAAATTATATTAATAAAAAGAATACATGGAAAATGCCTTTGAGTGTTAAATTACATGCCGCTATTATTCTTAGATCTGTAACAATGGTGAACAAGTTTTGCGGAGCCTGACTAATTGAAATTATATTAAAAAGAATACATAGAAAATGTCTTTAAGTGTTAAATTACATGCCGCTATAATTCTCCGATCTAATGTAATATTGAACAAATTATGTGGAGCCTGACTAAGCGATCCCACGGTAGTGTGGGTACGTAACACCTCCCTCCTGAAGAACAGCACCTATTCAGCGTCCTTGGATCTTGAATAGTGCTGGAGAATTTGTTTCACTGGATCTGGAGTCCTAGCTTCCTCCTTGGATATATCCCTTTCGGTTGACCATATTTTCCAATTTTCTTCATAATTTTTACAAGTATATAGAAAATATGTTTTATAGTTGCCACTAAAATAATTCCATATAGCGGAATCGTTATACAGGCTATCAGGTGCTGTAGATGGTTTTGAAAAAAGTGCAGATAATAATAAAGTGCGATATGTGCAGTTGTGTAGAGATTTTTCTATTTTCTTCATGGATGTAGCACAAATTTATTGAGTTAAGTTTTACAGTCACTTAAGGATTTTTTTTTAATTTTAAGTTAATACTAGATTAATCAATAATTTTTAAAGCTTGTCCCTTTGTATAAAACATCTTTTTCGTAGTGTGTAGTACAAAGTAACTTCTATGTATTTTCGTATATTTCTGCTTGTTGCACGTTGGCTGTATAATTAATGGTAATGAGATAATATCTATAGTCTGTTCGACTGCTTCTGTAGTAAAGATAATTGATGCGCAATGACAGGAACCTTGCAGATGTTGTGTTATTATAAGACTCTTGTTATAATATGGCTGTTTTTCTTGATTAAAATTTAGCTTATGATCATTTAAATATGATTCTCCAATCTTCGGGCATTCAGCCTCTATGTACATAAAATCATTTTCGTGAATTGCTTTTATAAGGTTATGGAAGGATAGGGATTTCATGATTCATTTTAGGTACAGAGGACAGGTGATATAAGACATATTTTCTAGGATAGACAATCGGATATTTCTAAACTAAAATATTATTAAAGGAATTTCATCTAAGTAATCTCTAAGCCCATATTTAAAATTTCATTCTTCTTATAAAATTTAAATTAAACTTGAATTTAAAGTTTGAAATAATTCGAAAAAAATTTAATTAATTTTAAAGCTTGAGTTAATTTAAAAACTAGTCAAATTTAAATGGATTGTCAATCAATTTAAATAAAAAAATAAATTTAATTTAGTTAAAAGTAAAGAAAAATTGAAGGTCATTTTGAAATTTGAAAAAAAAATTAAATTCATTTTAATTTTAAAATAAAAATTGAGTTAATTTTAAGATTTCAAAAATAATAGGTTAATTTTAAAATTAAAGTAATCTGAGCTAATGTTAAATTTTATAAAATTGAGCTTATTTTAAAATTAGAAGAATTGAGTTTAATTTTTATGTTCAAAAAAAGTTCAGTTAATTTTAAAAAGAAATAAAATATGATTTAATTTCAAAATTAATAATTAAAGTTAGTTTTATATTAGGACAATTTGAGTTACATTTAAAATTTAAAAAAATTTGGTTAATTTTTAAATTAAAAAAATTAAGTTAGTCAAAAAAATCATTTTTTAATTAATTGTTAACATTCTTTAAATTCTTTCATAAATATTCTCACCTTTTTTTTGGTTGCTAGCTAGCTTGTTCACATTTCTTTATGACATTTTGAGATATCTAAATTTTTGAGCCAAAAAAATATTAATTTTACGAACCACAATTTCTTATTTTGCTCCAGTAAATTAATAACTATATGACATCCATATAGTCGAAATTTACGAAAATACTTTTTTTAATTTATGAAACTAATCTATCGATGAGTCCTCTCTGAACACGATTAATTTTAAAAAATCAGTTGCTGAGAAAGATTTTTATTTTAAGTTATTGAATTTTTATTTAAAACGATCAGCTGCTAATTCCTTGCAATATAACAAAAATGAAGCTACTTTGAGTTTAATAAATTAAAATTTTTATTATTTAATTTTTTTTTTTACCTCCCAGTATATTGGCCAAATTACTATTTTTTATTAATTAATTAACTTTTTTCTACTTTAATCAGGGTCGACATCAATATCGTGACAATTGAACACTACTAGGTACTTTTTTTTTAAATGTAATATTTGCTACATACAGGCGTTTCTTGTTATTTTTTTTTTGCTAATATGAATGAGTAATTGTTACCCTGTGTAAAATTAGGGGCAAGTTAAGGTCGATATGCTTTAGAATTTCTAATGAATATCTATCAGACAAATTACTAATATTATTACATTAATAATTTTAAAGTATTTTCTTTTGATAAAATTTTTAGTAATTTAAAGTCTTCGATGTAAAGAGGTGTCATTAATAGAAATATTTTTTCGGTCATGATCGTCATGTATGTAATTTTGCAGCATTTTCTACGAATCAAATAAAATTTGATGTTTAATTATTGTATGAAATCTAAAAAAAATATTAATTATGGTGTAATTAAAACTTAAATTGAAATTTTGTGTAATAAACGTAGAGCCTTTATCTGTCTTATTATCTAACTTAGCCATTTTTTATTTTCTTAAAAAAAAACTAATATTATTTTATAGTTATTTTCTTATTCTAAATGACGTTAACCGTGTCAAAAACGTTAAAAAATGCTTAACCTAGGAGTCCTCGATTGCCTCAGAAGGGAAATCTTGGAAATGGTTAAAATAGAAGGATCTAAATCTAAGGATAAGCAATCACTAGAACGATTCTAATGTACTTACAGTTAAATCTGGTCTTCTTTGGTGTATCAATGTTTGGATACGCCTCGCTGCGCCGCTTCGTAGATTCTGGATACTCTTCTTGGTGCTTGAAAGCCACCCGGGTGGACCGCGACGTTATTTCTTAAGAAATTTATATTACGTTGCTCGCGACCCGGCCCGCGAGTATCCTACCGACTGCGCCAATTAAGTACGGTGGCAGCGGAGGATCCAAAAAAAAACCAAATCTTTAAACTTATTTATTAAAATAATTATTACATTCTAACTTATAACTAAAAAGGTGACTACTTGCTCGATGCTAGAGACAAGAGTGTCTTATAATTGAAATTACTTATTAATATATGGTTGAAATTATATTAATAAAAAGAATACATGGAAAATGCCTTTGAGTGTTAAATTACATGCCGCTATTATTCTTAGATCTGTAACAATGGTGAACAAGTTTTGCGGAGCCTGACTAATTGAAATTATATTAAAAAGAATACATAGAAAATGCCTTTAAGTGTTAAATTACATGCCGCTATAATTCTCCGATCTAATGTAATATTGAACAAATTATGTGGAGCCTGACTAAGCGATCCCACGGTAGTGTGGGTACGTAACAAACTTACCTAATTTTTAAAAAATAAAGTCAAAAGAAGTAAAACGACAAAGAATTGAAAATTGTTTAGACGTGGACAAGTATTACCTATGTTCTGTGCACCTTTCTTATGTAGAATTTATTATTAATATACTTGTTAATAACTAAATATAGTTAATAAATATTGAACATAATGTCAATTGTTATATTGTTTTGTTTACGAAACTGAAATTGACACTCTTGATGACAAGTGACTCGACGACGTCATATCAATGCTCATATTAGTATGAGCTATAATCAGCTGTTATATGAATCGGCCATCTTTGGACGTTAAAACACTCTTATAGTAGGGTTCTCGGCTCTATAACTTTATGATAGGTTTATAGAACTGATTGGCACTAAAATGCTGTTATGAATAACGTTTTTTGACAACTGTACTATATCGAGTCTTTAAGCGTGCTATAACTTTTTATGAATAAGGCCGTAAATGTACAATAGTGTGTAAAGATGAAAATCGTGTGTAGATAAAAAAAAGTGTTATTTTGTGTAAAATAAACAATGAATTGCAAGTAAAGTGATTACTATAACAAACTATGTTCAATAAATAAGAAGTATAATATATTAATATTTTTGTCATATTAATATGGTTAAATGGCTGGTTAATGGAAAAACAAGTTAGGCTTGAAATAAATGACATTTAAAAATTCCCTTTGAAGAATGTTTATTAACATTTTCGTGCCTTTCCCTTAAAAATTTATAAAATATTTTAGTAAATCATTCATCATAATGTATTTTAATCGTTACAAGAGCGAAGAAAATGAAAATAATTCGTTCTCCACAAATGGAAATGGAATGCACAAGTTGTCATGCTTACAGCCAGACGCTTTGTCTCAGCTTATTCCTATATATTATAGTAAAATTTATTTAAAAATATATTTATTTACTAAGTAAGACTCCTACTATATATCGTTTGTGTTTGAAATTAATAATATTGTAGGCTTGGAAATATGAATCGGAAAGAGAGAGTGTAATTATGATTTAATTTAAAAGAAAGTTGTTCATTCGGTTTTCTACTTGGATTAGATATGTCATCAAAATTTATGTATAAAAAGAAAAGTAATTTTATTAATTGAACTTTCATGGTTTATTTGCTAAACACTAAGTAATCATAAAATTAAATAACAAGAAACCATACTATGACATTTAATTTTATAAGAAAATAAAAAGATAAGAATAAAAAGAAACAACTTAAAAAGTAATAATAATTAAGTGACCAAAACAATTTGTTCCGTCGCTAATCCCTAGACGCTTATTAAACACGGCACATTTTTCACATAAAACTTTTAAAGATATAAAAAAGAAGCGGAATAAATGTTATTTAAAAAAAGGTTGTAATAAATAGATTTTTACGATATTTTATACATTATGTCTAAAATTATAACGTTAAGTAACGAGATATATTTTAAGAATTGCTTTAATTATTCACAACATTACTTTAACACATATATTTAACAGTACTACGAACTATTAAGAATTTTCTGTTCGAATAATTTTATTTCTTATGGAAAAATTGATTAATTGTTCATTAATTTGACTGTCCCTTATTCGAAGCTTTATTAAATGAGATAGGCACATCCGTTTCCCGCTTAGCTGTTTCATTCTTAAGCCACGCCTTCTTTGTGACGTCACTTCCACTAGGCAGCACCGGCGCTTTTGGTAGGGGGCGCAGGTATAATAGCGCAGGCGCAGGTGATAATACTCATTGGACCTGGTGGTGCACAGGGGCATGGACAACACTGGTCTAGCGCTCGAAACCCTTCCCGATGCCTATGGTTCCGACCATTGCCCAGTCCTCGTGACGGCACTAGGACAACTTGTTACCGCCAGACGCCTTCCTCCGAAGGGTCACATCCACTGGCCCCGGTTTGAAGCCCTCGTCAATGAGAGATTGCCCACCTCGATTGAGCCACTCTGCTCGTCGGCGGGAATCGACGCTCTCAACGAGACCGTCACAACCACCATCAGTGGCGCTCTCCGAGAGGCCACAGCACCGATCAAGGCGAGAGTCCTCCCTCCCACCCCTAGACGGGTTTCTGAACTCATTGCGCGTAAAAGGAGGACGCGCTCTGAGTGGCAGAAAACTCGTGAGCCAGCCCTCAAGACCAAGCTCAATGGCCTGATTGAGCGCATTCGCGCGGAACTTGAGTCGGAGGCTGCCAACAGGTGGGAGGCGCAGATCCAGGAGGCCAGTGAGGACCAACCCTCGCTTAACAAGTTGTGCCGCCTCATTACTAAGAAGGAGCCTCCGGTGAGACCTTTATTCCACCCGGACGGCTCCCTCTGTTTCGAGGCCCAGGGAAGGGCGGAGATTCTTGCGGACCATCTGCAAGCTCAATTCGTCCCCAATCCCAGCCTACGCGAAGAGGCCCACAGTCGCTTGGAGGAGGAGGTCCTTCAGTTACTGGAGCACCCTCCCCTCCCATCACCTATGCCACCCTTTCTCTCCCCGTCGAGCGTGAGGAAGGCCATTTCCTCCCTCAAAGCGAGGAAGGCTCCGGGGAGAGACAACATCACCAATGCCTCCCTCAGACACCTGCCTACCAGGGCCATCACCTTTATCACCAGGCTCTTCAATGCCGTGTTGCGCCTGGGCTATTTTCCCCAGGCGTGGAAGGAAGGCCTGGTGGTGATGTTACCCAAACCAGGGAAGAACCCTCGGCTCCCGGACAGCTACCGCCCCATAACCCTCCTAAGCTCGCTATCCAAACTGTTCGAGAAGCTGTTGCTACCTCTTCTTCGGGCGCACCTCGAACCGCGCCCCGAACAGTTTGGGTTCCGAAGTGGCCACTCCACCACCCTCCAGGTGGCTAGGGTGATACACTTCGCTGCAGCCGCCACGAATAGAAAGGAAGTGGCAACAGCGGCCTTCTTAGACGTAGCAAAGGCCTTTGACCGCGTGTGGCACCCAGGCCTGCTGCACAAGGTCCTCCGTGCAGGTGTCCCTCATCACCTGGCAAGAGTGCTTCAAAGCTTTCTACAAGAGAGATCCTTCAGGGTGAGGGTAAATGACGCCATCTCTTCTCGCCGCCCCATACTAGCCGGAGTACCGCAGGGCAGCATCTTGTCCCCGACATTATACACTGCGTTCACCGATGACATTCCGGTGGGTCAGGACGCTATGTTGGCATTATATGCCGACGACATAGCGCTCCTGACCAAATCGCTGAACGCGAAACACGCTGCCACCAAGCTCCAGAGAGCGCTGAACCTCCTGCCGGATTGGCTAGCGGAGTGGAGGCTCTCGCTCAATGTGCAGAAGACACAAGCCGTCTGCTTCAAGAGCCAACGTCAGAAGCCTCCTCCGCTAGTCATAAACGACACGGAGGTCAACTGGGCATCAACTGCCACCTACCTGGGAGTGGTCATTGACCAGGGACTGTCAATGACGGCCCAGGTACAGAAGGCCCGAAATGCGGCCAGGGTCGCCTTGAACCTCTTGCGGCCTATTTTCCGCTCAAGACTCCCGATACGGACCAAAATATGTATCTACAAAACCTATGTCAGGCCGCACCTGACATATGCCGCACCGGCCTGGTACTCGCTCGCCAGCCCGCGCCAACGCAATCTTCTGCAGGTCTTGCAGAACCTTAGCATGAGGCGTGTGGTCGGGGCGCCTCGATACGTGAGAAACGCTACTATCCAGCGTGATCTCCGTATCGAGAGCCTCGAAGAACACGTCTCAGCGCTTGCAACCCGGATGTTCCACCGTGCTGATGCCTCGGACCACCACCATATCCGAGACATCGCACCGTGGCACACCCGTCCTCCAGATGCCCCTAGACGGCGACTCCCTAGGGATATCCTTCCCTCCCCCTCCTCTGATTCCTGAGCAGCTGCTAAGGTCGCTGGTCGTCTAAGCTGGGCTTCCTCTGAACAAGAGGTTCCACCCGGCTGGACTGACCGCCCTGGCAGCCCATAGCTCTCCCCTCATCTGATGCCTCACTCCCTTCCCTGGTTGCAAAGGGACTATTCCAAGGGCCCAGGCCCAACCAAATGACGCGCCCATGGTCATGGGCGCCGAGAGAAACCACGGCCAGAGGGCAATGCCCTGATGCCGTTTCCCCTCTCCCCCCACGGGGGTCTGAGAGAGATGAATACATGACTGACTGACTTAATACTCATTGGCGTTTTTCATTCCTGCCGAGTCGGACGTCTATAACGACGTGCAAATCCGACTCTTTAAAGGTATTTTTCTTAAAATATCAACCTGACTTGAGGATTTTTCATGTAAGTTTTTTACACTTTCCTTCTTTAAATAAATTAAATTACTGTTGTTCAATCTATGAAATAAGTAATTTCAGACTGATATTATTTGCAAGTCTATCTTCAAATTTTTATTAAAGTTTAACTTTGTAAATTTGTCACGCTTATAATGGTGATGCGATTTGTTATTTATACATACCTGGTATTTTTTACTCCTTTCGGGGACCTGTGTTTTTGTATTTGGTATGGATAATATATTTGAAGTTCTAGGGCCTTCGTCTACGTCAAGTCGGTATCGACGATGGTCACCGAATACAAGTTTAAGTTCCAGCTCTAGTCACTACCAGACACTCCTCGTTAACAAGCAATTCATGGCATAAGTAACGTAAAAATAAAGAGGAGGAAGCTATATAACGTATCTAATATTTGAAGAAGTCTTCGAAAAGGCTTGAAGAGGAAGTTGCAAGCCAGAGGGAACCACTGTCAATTTAAGTACCTACTCAATTTGTAAAAGATGTTTCATGCGTCTGATCGCCTATATATAATAGTGTTCATGTCAATGTGAGCAATCTATTAAAAGGGGGTTTCCTACCCACAGTGTAAAATACTCCTTTACTCTCCCTTCTAGTACAAAATTTAAAAGCCTTCAATTACTACTAAGGCTTCGATTTGCCTTTTTACAAATGCTCTTGTAGATTTTCAGAGGTTTAAATTGTAAACAATTTTAACGCCAGGCTTTTCTTAGCTTTAAAAGGAGTGACAAAAAAGGTTCATATAACTCCTTGACATGCTGATATAATTTTTGCTGCTTCATGTGTGGTGCCTTTAAAATCAAGTGAAAGGTTTACCTAATAATTTTTGACGAGGATCTTGGCGGCGAAAGTATTAACGAGACCTTTTTGAGTTATGAAGCATCAAAAAATTAAACGATTTTTGCCTAATCTATATCTTTCAGATAGCTCAACAGCTAATTGTGGCCACTGTGCTGAATAAAGAAATGAGATTCATAATAAAAATGACTCTGCAGTTGACACTACGACTTTTTAATACAATAGCTCTGCCAATGAATTAACGTGAACGAAACGTTTTCTGCAAACGTTCTCTTAAAATGTGCATTCCTGCTCGCAGGCAAGAAAGACACCTGGTCTCTCGCAGGGGCCTAAATGTCAAGCCCTCGCAAGGGCCTTTCAGCTTTTTGTAAACGCCAGTCAAGTTTAGCCCATCAACACGTCAGTCCTACCTAGCAGTGTGAACTTTAGCTTGCGCAAAACCCAAACAATAAACGGGCTGCTGCCTCGCAACAGCTTTAAAGGAGTTTATCGCAGCAATTTCTGCCCTCGCAGGCAAAATCACATGCTCTCGCAGGAGCCTAAATTGTAAGAGCCCTCGCATGGCTTTTCAGCTTCTGGTAAACGCAATTATCTGTGGGAGTGCTGCCCTCGCGACAGCTTTTAAAAAGAGTCCTCGGCAGGGACCTCGAAATTTTAAGCCCTCGCAGGGTTTTTTCAGCTTTTCAGCTTTTGCCAAACGAAGTCACTGTGAGTGCTGCCATGCAGACAGCTTTAAATGAGTCCCTCGCAGGGACTCGAAATTTTAAGCGGCCCTCTGCAGGGCGTTTATACCAGCTTTTTGTATCACGCAGTTACTGTGACTGCTGCCTCGCGTGACGCTTTTAAAAAGAGTCCTTCGGGGCAAGGATTCAAATTTTTTATGCCCGGGCAAGGTTTTGTCTGCTTGCTGTAACCGCAGTTTAACATACCTTTACACTTGGCTCTCCTGTTGTCCCACCTCTGCGTGGTGGTGTTTTTGACAACTTTTAGCCGTGAAAGGCTTAATTCATTTTAGAAGACCGGATAATTTGTACATATTTGCAGGCAATGGTTGATTGATCGCTTTTGGCCTGCTCAAACTATAGCTGTCTGCTGCTACGCAGGCAGCTTCAGGTAAGTACAAATGGGCCCGTTTCTCAGGGCCCTATTCCAAATTTTAAGCCCTCCCAGGGTGTGCATCTTATTTTTAACCGCAGTTACACACGTCTACATTGAGCGATATGGCCCCATCTTCTCCGCAGGTGCATTTAGGCTGCCAGCCCAAAGCTGAATAATTGGTCATTTTCAAGGCAATGTTGTGCAAAGTTTTTTTTGACAAATTACATGACGTCAAAGTCGAGGATGACTGATAGATGGGCATTATCAAGTCCTCTTCAAAGCGAAAGGTCATAGGTCTGTATTCCAGACTGGTGGATTTGTATTAAAGCAGGTGTGCTTGGTGCAGTTCACGATGGAAGTTATCATAGGTTCCAACCATATTGCCTAGGAAAATATCCGGGTACGTCATACCCTTTCAAGCCTGTGCTTCAATTCAAAAATGGCCGATGCCCGAATAGTCGATAATGACAAATATAAAGTGATGAAAGGAACAGTTTTGCAGGAGGAGCGATCACTCGCAGTTTTCCTTCATCACGGTTTTGGTTCAAAACCAAACGCTCATACTGCAAAGCTATGAGTTCTCTACGCTTTTACCTATCAATATGAATATCTATAAATTATGAGGCTGTTTAGAATCGGCCTGAGTAGGTGAGCTCCATGAACATTTCGCAAGTCAAACTGGGGGGGCGTAGCTGCCGGTTCTCAAGAGAGAACAAGATCTTATATTCTTGGATAGCAATTCCTGGTACCCATCCAAAGCTGTTTCCCATCCTAAAATGAAAAATGAAAAGTCATACAGGATTTTCGTGAAGCAATCATGGATGGAAAATAAATCACCGGAAAATCCGTCCAAATCATGTTAAGTGAAAAGCCGGTCTTCTAGGATTCTTATTGGATTCCTTCAGACAAGCCGACAAGCCTCCTAGTTCGAAAAGTCCACTTGGTTGTCAACGTTCAGTTTAAAGGTTTACGGAATAATACCATAAATATTAAGATAAACCCACCGGTAGCAAGATGACTATGGTATTTCCAAACTGGCAAAGACAAATTGATGTGGTGGCTACAATTGCCAGGGGTCCTATACTTATTTACCGTTCGTACCCCCTGATATTTTCTCGCTAACCGTCAGATGTTGCTCTTGACTGAAAAACTGCCACTCGACGGTTCTTGGGTATACACAGATACGTACTGGTCACACGTGCTGCTTTTTCATGTTCATGATGTTTGTAAGGACACAGAATGTGTCTGTTGTGGCGCACAGCAACTGTTCGATCCTAGCAAATGGTCATGGTGAGCCTGTGGCCACATGGGCAACAACGCTTCCGATTCAGATCAATTCACACCATTAAAAACTAGGTTATATCTAATTGAATAACAATAGTCAACACTGATGCTGCAAAGGGGGAGCCCCAAATTGTGTCGACCTCGCCTGCACAATCTCGCGTTTCTCTTAATGGGAGCTCCGTGATAGACCTGTTCGCATCTTGTCGACCTCAGCGTAGTGACTTACGCTTTTGCCTTGACTTTCATTCTGGCTTCAGTTTTTTTTTTTTTTTTTTTTTTACAACCATTATCTCAATAATGTTTACAGAATTTTATTTTCTTTCGCCCTCTTATGAGAAGACCAGAGCGTTAGACTCTTACAGATATGAGCTGAATTGTGCGCGCTAATCATACAATTTATGATCATTTACGATTCTTGTCTTGAACAAATGGACCTTAGACCAATGACACAGGATCCACCTCTCCAAAGTGCTAGAATTGAACAATGGAAAGTCTGTAAAATATGGGGATATCCGATAACAGAAGTCCCAATTATAGACTGTCTCCAGGAGTCTTTGCTGATACGCCATTCCCGTAAATGGTTAGCTCTCGTTCCCTCCATGAAAAAGATGCATTGCTGTGTAAGATGGGATCTTACTAACTATATCACCTTGAAGCCAAAGCCAGTAAAATTGTCAATTTTATTATTGAATCTTATTTAATTTTTTAAATGGTAATTAATACCATTAATTCCATATTCTTAGGGTGAATCAGATTGTCACCTTATGTATGCATTGATAGGTATACATAGCACTACAGTGAAACTTATTAACATACCGTCGAAAGATCCTATCTGGGATATTGGCGAAAAAGTATCAATTTATATGGTATGTTATAAATCATTGTCGACGTGTCATCATTTCAAGGCAACGACACTGGTGCTATATTGGCTGTGCACCTTGTTTAATAAGGAGGATTTCACCTTTTCTTTGCTGACGCTGGCACATGAGGACAAGCTGTGTTTATTAAAGGCTATTCCATATTATTTTTTTGGCCTCTGCTTGGTTCAAGACTGGCTTTATTTCATACAGCCAGTAAGGATGGAAAGTTCGCGATTAATGAAGAAAATGTGAACTAAATACAAATTTTTGGATCACATTAAATAGGCAATAGCTATAGGATCAAAATATTTAAAAAAATAATAATCATCGAAAATATAAATCGACCTTGATTGGTTGCTCAATCAAAACCTTTATTGTTTACTCCTGGATATCAACTACTCTGGCAGCGGGGGGTTTCGATGTCTGCTGTTGCCTCTAGAATTTGGTATCAAGCGCTTGACGAGGTTTCTGGCCAGGATTACACTATTCGCAAGTATTATCTGCATAGAAAATAAATCTTGTCATGAATCGGTAAGTGACCTGATTTTTTACTTCTATTTATTTTTGCACTTTGAGTGTTTAAGTGATCGTTTCACTTTGTAATGTGATTTGAGTAATCTTTGCAATCTCAAATATTTTATTATTTTTATTTACTTACCACGTTATGTCTATTTTGGTTACCGTTATTTTAAATATATAATTAACATTGTCTCGGCAATGACAACTTTCGACCATAATTAATATCCAACTCTCAGCGACAGTTTGTCTTTTGCTATTTTGTACTTTATAATCTTTCTCGAAAACAATCGTATACCATAACATACTGTCACATTGCCGTTGATCACTTTCCACCAGGGCGATACAGACCGTCTCATTTATAAGCGTCGAATAAGGGGACAGTCAAATTAATAGCAGCAGTTTTACCTGAAATAAAACGCTATCTTAATTTTACTTATACCTTATTCGAGCTTGCGGTTGTGACCGCTGCCTGGTGTACAGTATAAACGGCAATGAATATTACCAACATTTTTTTTTTTTTTTTTTTTTTTTTTTTTTGGGTCGAATTGGCCTTGATATGCTGTTGACCCCTTTGATTGGTCTTGACAGGGTATCGGGCGGGGGGGGGGGGGGGGGGGGGGGGGGGGGGGGGGGGGGGGGGGGGGGGGGGGGGGGGGGGGGGGGGGGGGGGGGGGGGGGGGGGGGGGGGGGGGGGGGGGGGGGGGGGGGGGGGGGGGGGGGGGGTGGGGGGGGGGGGGGGGGGGGGGGGGGGGGGGGGGGGGGGGGGGGGGGGTGGGGGGGGGGGGGGGGGGGGGGGGGGGGGGGGGGGTGGGGGGGGGGGGGGGGGGGGGGGGGGGGGGGGTGGGGGGGGGGGGGGGGGGGGGTTGGGGGGGGGGGGGGGGGGGGGGGGGGGGTGGGGGGGGGGGGGGGGGGGGGGGGGGTTGGGGGGTGGGGGGGGGGGGGGGGGGGGGGGAGACGGAGTGTGCCTCGTCCCAGAGAATAAAAATGAGCATTAATGGCTGCTCAGGATTTATCCCTCTGCGCCCTGCGCTATTATACCTGCCCCCCTACCAACGCCGGTGCTGGGGGGGCACCATCATATGATTGGACGTCACAAAGAAGGCGTGGCTAAGAAGGACAAGCTAAGCGGAAAACGGATGTGCCTATCTCATTGTAATAAAGCTTTCGAATAAGGTAAGTACATTATAAGCGTTTTAAATTTCAGGTAAAACGCTGCTATATAATTTATACTACAAAAAGTGACTGATTAATCTAAAGATTTTTAGATTTTGCTACTGGACTAAAATTTCAATTTTTGTCATCTGTCACTTTATATACTATACGTGACTTCAACCATTCCATTCTTAGCGGATTAATAGCTTACAAAGATGCTTCTTTTGACTATAACGTAGGAAAATTAATGTTTCCGGGTAGACATCTATGTAAGTATGTTCTAAAGAAAAATGTTAAGTTAGAGAACTCTAAAAATATTTACTCTTTGCGGCATTACTGGAAAAGTGCTTTTCTATGCTACCTAGAAGTTACTCTTTCTTAATTTGAAATAAAATCAGTAAAGCTATAAAAATAATCTTTTATAATTGTTCAGTCCCCTTTGTCATAAATAGTTTTGTAAATATCTGGCATTTGTTCTTTCTTAATGCAATACAACTAATAAAAAATTTTATAGTTCGAGAAAAAACCGTCTTGATTGACTGACCATTGCCGCTTGTTAAGACGAAGACACGATGCCATAAAATAATTTTATACTTACTAATTAACTTAATTATACTAAAATTCCTTATATACAAAATTATTCTCCAAAAATCATGAAATCCTATAGAAAACCATAAATAAGTAAAAATTTAAATCCTTAACAAACCGGTCTCCTTGTATTCAATTTGCCAGGCATGTTCGGCTCGCGGACACACTACAACACCTCCATATTGTCGAAGTTCCTCTTGAGATGGCGAGCACAATCTAAGCGGACTGGAACACATTAATTGCTATATTCCACTATAAATGTAATGGAGAATTGAAAAGCAAAATATTTTAAAAGCCATTATTGATTCGTTAGTAGTTTATATATACTTTTATGTATTAGAAATATCTTAGTAAAACTAAACAGATATATAAGTTTTGTTTTAAAAATCAAAGAAGATAACACCTATAAAAAATCAGTAGCGCGTATTTTATATTACGATTTCTTAAAGGACCAGAATGCGGGACTTGGCGTAAGTCAAACCTGGTGGTAGCAATTTTATAAGTCACGAAAAACTATCAAGATATGTTTATCTTTTTGACCTTTTTTATCTTGCTTTCAGGAGAACTTGCCCTATTTTTCAATTTTATTCAGCCAGTTTACGGGTCCATTGAAGGTAAACAAAAAGTAGCACCATCATCGTATTTTTGGAGGAAATGATTAACTTTCATGCTGCTAGAAATATACTTAGAAAAATAAAACAAAATTTATTCGCCCTCCATCCTACACAACTCATCAATAATCGCGACGGGTTTGTAGTAATAGAATTCAAGGAATAACAACCAGCAAGCATTCCTAGTGGTGCTATTTTGGAGTCCAGAGCAACACTAACTTTTTTTTGTCGCGGGAAAAAATGACATTACGACGCATTCCCTTCCCGTCAGGGGGACGGGAGAGGTATGTGGGACTGCCCACGGTAAAGCGTTCCCGTTATACCCACTAAGGCAGAAAATACCCAGCGGCACTTCGACTCACACTGCGTGGAGGGCCTGGGTCCACAGTCCATACGTCCTATGCCCCCGCCAGGTGGACTGACCCGCCCTACCGGGGCAGGCTTCTCCGACCCCACCTAGTGGGAGGGGTCGTTTACAATGGCCCGGAGTGCACGGCATTGTGGTCCGAAGATTGGGTAATCTGGAAATGCGGGCGATGGAGCCCCCGCGCCTGTCGCCTGCCAGATCACCCCCCGGGCAGACGGCGACGACGTTGTATCCGCCGGTCTTTTGCCTCCGCGGAGGGTCATCCTCCCGCATGCGCTTCCCCCAACCGCCTCCTTCTGTAATATTACGTCCTCACAAAGGTGGCTAACCGCCGCCCCATGCCTCCTTCCTCTCATCATTCGGGTCCACTCCTGGTCGAGAGTGGGTACGGCCCCGACGAACTGCCCCAGGTCGCGGGGAGGTTCGGCCCACGATGGGCATCACCTCCAATGTGTGCGCCGCGTGTCACCGCGGCCCGCAGTGGTGGCTGCCTGGAGACTCCTCTCCCCGATCCGGTGCAGGTACGATCCGAAGCAAACCATGCTCGGACAGCACCTGCACAAGACGTAGGGAGAGGCCGAACGCTAAAACGAACGAACGCCGAACGGAGTTGGCGTGCCCCCCTCCGCCCAACGCCGGTTGACGGCGTCCCCTCAACTCCCGGCGGATTTCCTCCCCTCCCCCGGATCTGGACGACAGTTTTTCAGTGCCCTCCTGCCCCCCGCGGGTCCACTCGTACACTCTGGCGAGCACTCAAGCCTCCGCTCCCAAGGGTGGGTCCCGCCAAACGCACGGTCCGCCGCAAAAAGACACCTAACCTCAGTTCTCTAGCCCCATCAGGTTGGTTGTCCGTCATGGATTTTTATTGATTTTACTGGTTTCAAATGTATTTAGGCAACAACTTAATACGTTTTTTAACGTTATTTTAAAATAAATACACACACAAATAATCTAATCTTTAAAGCATTGAGACTGTAACATAAAAATAGGACTTTTAATAAATTAAATAAAGATTTAAATACTTTTCATTAACTAAAAACTTTATACTAATATCTTCAAAAGTGGAGTGAAAACTACTTTTCATTTAATGTTAAAATAAAGAAAGCTTTAGTAACTTCAAGAAACGTGAAAACTTTGGACCATTGCAAGTATAACATAACCTCAGTCAAATGTCGTTTTAGAACACTTTAGAGAAATGTATATTCCGACTGACTCGATTTTTTAATGGTTAAATATATGGGTGCGTTACTTCAAATTAATCAAACATTTGATAATTATCTTGTCTAAAGCTTGGCCTTATTATAATTAATAACAGAAATATATAGAAAATGAGATTGGTTTATTCATCTATACTTATTAGCATAAAAAGTCAACGTCACCCGTCTTAGGTCCAATTATAGTACAAGAAATTAGGCAACGCGACCTTGCGTCAGAATTAAAATAATTTTCACCTCCTCAAGTAGGTCAAACACCGTTATTTGTCCATATGTAATAGTACACAAAACAAAATATCATTGTAAACAGGTATTTGTTTACTTCCTTTATATTAAAATGATACGCCAGGAACTGTAAAGATGCCAGCAAAAGATGTTATAAACAGTCTTCAGGGCACTGAATTATGAGAGACATACAACTCAGTCTTCTATGAACCAGATATTTTCCTCCATGTTTTTTTTGTTTTTTCTCTAGCTTTTTTATAACGTGATTCTATGTGATAAATTGTCTTTTACTAACGTTTGCAAGATATTTGTTCTTGCATGATAGATTACTGGATTATTAAAGTTAGACTCCTGATACGGAATAAATAGTAATGACTAATTAGTCATTGTAATTTGAGTTCTTGTTGGTGGCATAGAGTATTATTTAATGTGAACGGCAGCTTCGTTGGTGCGGTCATGTATCACGTATGTGTCGGAGAGCGGAGAGAAGTGTCACAAAGTGCATCTTTTAATTCTGAATTACTGAACTGTATTATGACAATATTATGAAACTTAATGGAGGTCAAGGGGAACACATGCGGACAACTCTTCGATATAGAATGTCCCTGACGCGCCACATGACAAGAGTAACATGCAGAACATCCTCTCAGTGGGAGCGTGTGGCAGTGCAGCGTTTTAAATAGAAT
This sequence comes from Dione vanillae, assembly GCA_037178615.1. NCBI lineage: Eukaryota > Metazoa > Arthropoda > Insecta > Lepidoptera > Nymphalidae > Dione > Dione vanillae. Next base: position 37,319 of record JAZFAU010000655.1, on the reverse strand, counting down.
TGTGAAAAAGCGAATTCGTCGGTTTTCCGATAGAGCAGCGTAAAATACGCAAAACTTCTATGCTAAACCGATGGGTTACAAGCCCGCACATGGTGCAACCATTGACTGTACAATTATGGTGATGGCAAGCTCACGTGTCCACATGGCGCTAATTTAAAATACGTTTCGCACTTCGAAAACAACGCAATGGTTTATATCAAAATTTACAATTTATATCATTAAGTTGATCCTGACTATCTAATTAAGTTTGAAACTTTCTGGTTTCTGTTATACAGGTAGACGCAGTATGACACCTGCTGTTTTAATATACTATTGTTGTGGATTTTGTTGCCCAAATGAAAGATGAAATCGGAAATTCGTAATCGTAATCCATTGGGAATAGGTATTTTTATAAGCTTACGGTTAAAATAGCGTTTTTTATAACTTCACTTTAGTGTATCTTGGCATTTGCTGTTTATGAAAGGACATAGGTGTTTATATGCACCTCTCAACAAAAACAAACGCTTTTTCCGTGAAAAAAAACGCATATATACAGTAAGTTACGTATCATATATCATTAGCTTTTTACAATCATTACTTTGAAATAAAAAAGTATTTCATGTTTTTACATGTTTTTAGAGTTTTACTGTCTGAAATATTTTATATTATTTCACGTAGCGCCATTATCTCTAATATACACGTGTAATAAGCCTGAACTAGATAACGCAGTAGCCTCGTGGTCAAGATGTGACCTTATTATGTATTAAAGTTTATTATATCCATTAACTTCCCAACTCCCAAGCTATTGAGTGAATAGATTAACATTACTATACTAATGTTGCCCAAAGTAAATTAAGAAAAAAAAAAATACTAATTTACTTTTTACATACAAAAAATAAAAAATTGAGTGATTGAGATGTAAATTAGACAAAGATATAGATATATGAATTAAAAACAACCGTTTTCGATACACACCTGTTCCGCTTTCGTTCGTCTGTCAGCTGTTTATCTTTTTCCTTCCCCACGCCCATTGCAATTATTTTCACCTCTTCGCAAATTTTTTATAAACCATATGGTTTTCAATGTATCGATTTCACGTTACATATTATTACTATAACATCTTAATTGCAGGAAAATAAAATAATGAGTTCCGACAATGTAATAGACACCATGTGGTTATTGCGCCACGGTGGCCTCATTTTAATTTGATTTTATCTCAATTAATTAAATGTAGCTGAATTTACACACAACGCTTTTTTTCGTTATTTTATTATTTTTGTCACACTGTTGACTATTGTTTTGTGTATTATCAGTGGTCTGTGAGGATATATTGTATTAGGTTCAGACCTATCTTTCATAATTACTACATACTTTTCGTATAATTATTTTATATGCCCGCCAGAAGCTTATGATAAATATTCAAGCCGAATCAGATAGCTATTACCAACCCTGGCCACACCGTGTTAATATTGACGTAAGCTTATAAAAATATTTTTCTACTATTTATCTGAAGAATGAATAATAATAAAATTTTTAAATTTGTATTGCTCAAGTAATACTCGTACTTGGCACGATATTTTTTTACTCTTTTTAAATTTTATCCTTACAATAAACTCCAGTTTGTTTTCTAAAACCACGTCATCAGATGACAGTGATGACATAGCAATTATTGCACACAGTTCAAACACAACGCAAAACAAATGTAACCATCAAAGCAAGGTTATAAGGCTAGTGAGCAATACAGCAAAGTTAATAGAAGATGCGCAAATAAGTATATATAGTTAAATATAGGCTTTCTCAACTGACGATATTAATTATTAAGTTTACCCTTGGGGTTTGCATTTGGAAAAAAGATCCAAATTAACTTCATCGTTTCCTATATTGTTTGAGTTCGATATGTAAAATAGGAGTGAAAGTGGACCACATTGATCACTATTTTAATTATATCTAATCAAATCTATAAAGCCATGAAGTGTATATTGATGGCATGTAATTACTTACTGGATAAGAGCGGTTACCTAATTAATGAACTTATTCCATGGTCCAAAAAATATTACATATAATCAAATATTACAAATAAATCAGCTATTCGTGGATTCTTTTTTAAATATTTTTGTACAAAAATCCCAGCTAACTACTGGAGAATTCTAAGTTTACTAAAGTTGTCCCGCTTTACCCCCTAAAATTGTATTGTCCATCTTTCATGCACAGCAAAATAAATGTTTGTACAAAACTTTTTTATTTTTGTTCACTAAAATGACCTGATTGCAATCTACATAAATTGTTGTAACTATTGATTAAACAAATCAAATACGTATATAGTTTTTTTGCAAAAAACAACTTTTATATAAATTTAAATTTGAAATAGAAATTTTTCACAATATCATTGTGGCATCTGCAGCAAATATATTCACAAGCATAACAGTTTATATCTGGCAAATGTCTAACTTTATAATCGTTCATCAACAATTGAAATTTAAAATACATTAACATAGCTTAACTTTATTTTTTTGACTGTATGAATAGAATGATTCACATTTTTGTATTTTTTTAATATCATCACCTCTTTTCTGTATCTACATCTCAGGTGTCTATATCGGCAAATATCTTAAAAATAGTAACTCTTATTTACTTTAAGTGTAGCATTATGTTTTTTATTCTCGAATCAAGTGAAAGGCTATTTAAAATAGCAATAAACCCATCGAAAAACCATTTTAGGTAGCTGCGTGAACAGATTCAGGGCGGTTCTAAACCGCGATATTAATAGCATGGTGCACGCCCCCAGCACGTCTAATGGTCCTGGTCAGATCGTAGTTGTCTGTAAAGATATACGACAATAGTTATGAAATTCAATTAGATGGAAGCTTCGATACATTGACTTATTAGGCTTAAAACTGGTGTCCTCGTGAAATTTTTGATAACATATAAATCAAACTACGTTTTCCTCGTTTGACTGAGTGGCGTAAGCCAAAATTATTTTTTGTTTAGTGTAAGGAATAAAAAAATACATTTTTAATAACCTCAAGCGCACCACAACAAAAGATGCAGCACGAGTACCATACGGTGGTTGTACCATAAACCATCATAGGTACTAGTGCTGCTACTAAATACACTAAAGTCAATGACTTTACATTGTCATTTATTCCATTTAATTAATTAATAATTCAATATATTTAACATCCAAATTTATTATTGAAATCAACTCATGTTTTCACTTCAAATTTCAATTCAATTGCCACGATAAATCAAACATAAAATTAGACATTTGCAAGATATACTTTATATTCTTGCAAATTCTGTTTCCTTGCAGGTGCACATTGGATTTATGTAAAAATTTTTATTACAAATTTTATTTTCTATAGAGGTTTGTAAAAAATACAAATTTGTATTTTTTAAATATAATTAGTAATAGATAATTTTTGTAGATTCAATTGGTAAGTTTTTTTGGGGTAAGTAAATAGGTATCCTCTTCCCTCACGTAGACGATGACTTATATTTTAAAATTCATATGTCATATTTTTTTATCTATCGGCCTTAGCTGTTTCTTTCATCTTTTAAAACCATTTTTTCACATGTAAAGCACAAAAATATAACTCTTATTTAACACACCAACCCTTCGCGGCGTAATCAAATTTCGAGATATTTCCTCTTGACGTAGAATAATTAAATATTCTAAGGCAAACCTGAATATAGGAATACTTATTCTCCTTATCTCATCCTCCCTTCCATCTATAAGCTATTCCTCAAATATCACAATGCTTTGTAGTTTCACATCATTCAAGCAAGAATGCAATGCAATGGTGTCCTCTCGATATTTAGGGGAAGAATCATTTATCGTCGGCTCTAATATACTTTGTGTAAGTGCAGGAATGGATGAAACTAATCTCGCGCGCATAAGTGGTCCTAATTTGTTAGTTCTGTCAAATTGTCAGTTCTCCATTAGGCTCCGCATTGTTAGTCCAAACACAAACCTATTGCTGTTGTACGGTCGTATTGGCTTTACTCGCAATAATACTCTGTAACATGATTGACTCATATATATATAAAGTATATAAATAGTATATATATATATAATACAGTATATATAAGAGTATGCGTATAATAATATATATATATATATTATATATTATACATAAGTATATATATATATATCATATATCTAATAATATATATATATATATATATTAAAAAAATATAGATAATATATTATTATATATATATACTATAGATATAAGATTATAAGATATATATATATTATATATATTATATATAAATATAATATATATATATAATACTATCTATATATAGATATATATATATATATAAATTATTATATAGTTCATTTTTTATCAACTTTCATGTACAAGTAATTTATTGATTAATCCAACGGAGTACACAACAGCAATAGGTTTTTGTTTGACTACAATGCGATCCTAATGGCGAACTGACACATTTGACAGAACTAACAAAATTAGGACCACGTATGGTGAGATAGTTTCATCCATTCATGCCCTACCAAAGTATAGAGAGCAGGATAATATTTTGCTCCAAAAATATAGAGAGGACACCATTGCATTGCATTTGGCTTGATGATGTGAACTACAAGCATTGTTTATTTTGAGGAATAGCTTATAGTGCTGGAAGGATATGAACAATAGGGAGAAATCAGTAGTCCTATATTGCAGGTGATGCCGTAGGAATATTTAATTATTCTACGTCAGAGGACATATTTCTAAATTTTGATTACGGCCGCGAATGGTTTGTGTAAAATAATAGTTTAAACTTTTTGTGCTACTTTCCATGTTAAAAATGGTTTTAAAATATGAAAGAACAGATAGTCCAGATAGCTAAAAAATACATACCATAGAATTTTCACCATCAAATATAAAGTCATCGCTCCGTGAGGGAGAGGATACCTTTACTTACAAAAAAATTACCAATTGATCTACAAAATTATTAGAGCTACTTTATTTTAAAAAATACAAATTGTATTTTTTTACCCAACCTCTATAAGAAAAAAAATTTGTAATAAAATTTTTAACAATAATCAATGGCACCGCAGGAAACATTATTTCGCAAAGATTATATTTTATATCTTGCAAATGTCTAACTTTTTATCGTTTGTTTATCGTTGGCAATTGAATTTAAGTGAACCATATTATTTAATAATCAATTGAATGTTTAAATATTATATGAATTATTATAATTAAATGAATAAGTACAATAAAGGTCTTAGACCTTTATTGTATTATTAGTAGCAGCACGTAGTACCAGATGGTGGTATTAACACCGTATGGTACTATGCTGCCATCTTTTGTTTGCGCTTAGGTATTAAAAAATATTTTTTTTAGTTGCTCTTTTACCACTAAACAAAAATAAATTTCTTAGCCACTCGTCACGCGAACACGTTAGTTTTATTTTATATGTTATCCAAAATCTTCACGAGACACCAGGTTTAACATCAATAAGTCAATTTGGTATTATCGAAGCTTACATCTTATTGAATTTCATAAAATATTGTCGTTTATATCTTACAGAACCTACCTCGTGACAGCCATTAGACGTGCTATGGGCGTGCACCATGCTATTAATATCGCGTTTATGAACTGCCCTGAATCTGTTCTCGCAGGCTACTAAAATGGTTTCGTATTGTTTATTGCTATTTTAAATAGCCTTCATTGATTCGAAATAAACATAATTCTACCTTAAAGCTAATACGAGTTTACATTTTAAGAAATAATTTGCCTGAAATCTAGATACTCTAATATATATATATATATAATATTATTATCATATAAGATATATCTATATATATATATCACTCTACTATCTAACATCTATAGATAATCCTATATCTCTACATCTCTCTATCTCTCTCGCTCTTTATCTCTCTTATATATCTCTATATTATCATATCTCTAATCGATCATATATCTCATATATCTCTCATCTCCTATCTCTATATACTATAGCGTTCCCTTTTTTATCTCTAGTCTCTAGTCTACTCTCATCTCTCTCTCTCTCTCATCTTTCCCTCTCTCTCTCTCTCTCCTATCTCTCTCTCTATCTCTCGATCTCATCCTCTCTCTCTATCTCTCTCCCAGCATGCTCTCTCTCTCGCGGCTCTCTCCTCTTTTTCTCTCCTCGCTCTCTCTCGCTCTCTTCTCTCTCTCATCTCGCTCTCTCTTTTTCTCTCTCTCTTACTCTCTCTCATTTTCTCCTCTCTCTCTTCTCTCTCTCTCTCTTTCTCCTCATCTATTCTCTCTCTTCTCTCTATCTTTCCTCTATCTACTCATCTCACTCTCTCTCTCTCTCTCTCTCTCTCTCTTCATCTCTCTCTCTATCTCTCTCTCTTCTTTCTCGTCTCTCTATCTCTCTCTCCTCTTCTCCTCTCTCTCTCTCTACTCTCTCATCCGCTCTCTCTCTCTCTCTCTCTATCTCTCTCATCTCTTTCTCTCTCTCCTCGACTCTCTCTCTCTATCTCTCTCTCTCTCTCTAGCCTCTCTCCTCTCTCCTCTCCTCTCTCTCTCTCTCTCTCTCTCCTCTCTCCTCTCCTCTCTCTCTCATCTCTCTCTCTCTTCTCTCTCTCCTCTCTCTATCGCTCTCCTCTCTCCTCTCTATCCTCTCTCTCGCTTCCCGCTTTCTCCCCGCCTTTCTTCTTCCCCCGCGTTTTCCATCCAGCTCCGCCTCCCTTTGTTTGTTCATGTTTGTGTTCTGCCTCCTTTTCCCCTCTTCCTTCGCTCGGGCCCAGGTCCTTCGCGCCTCCGCACGCTAGGCCCGGTCCTTCGCGACCTGGTCTCATCGTGTCCGCGTTTCTGTCTCCCTGTTTGCGCTCCCCCTTGTCTCTTACAGTAGCCAATGTATAATCTATTTAGTCTACGTATTACTGACGATGACTACTCTCATTACTCCTATTGTCGTGCCATATATGGCAATAATCCTCTATTATATCTCTAAATATATATATATATATATATACTCTCTCTCTCCTCTCTCTATCTACTCTATATCTAGACTCTAATCTCCTGTCTATATATATCTTCATACTCTCTCTATCTCTTGTATCTCTCTCTCTCATCTGTTCTCTCTTCTCGCTCCTCTCTGTCTCTCTTCGCTCTGTCTCTCTCACCTCCTCTGTCCATCTCTCTCCTCAATGTCTCTCTCTCTCTCTCTTCTCTCGCGCTATCTCTCTCTCTCTCGTCTATCCTCTCCTCTCCTTCTCTCTCTCTCTCTCTCCTCTCTCTACTCTCTCTCTCTCTCCTCATTCTCTCTCTCCTCCTCTCTCCCTATCTCTCTTCTCTTCTATCGAGCTTCTCTCTCTCCCTCTCTCTCTCCTCATCTCTCTCTCTCCTCTCTCTCTCTCTCTCTCTCTCTCTCTCACTCTTCTTTCCTCTCATCCTTTCCCCTACCTTTTTCTCACCGTGGCTCCTTCCCCGCGTCACATTTTTCCCCCGCCCCCCCCTTCTTTATTCCAAACCCCCCCCCTACTTATTGTTCCCCCCTCCCCACGCCCATTTGTCCCGTCGGCACGCCCACGCGTCCCCTCTCCTGTCCCGCGGGCCGCTGCTGTCTCTCTTTTTGTCTTTGCCTTTTTTGCGGCCCGGTGAGCGCTGCGCTTCGTGTTGCCTCGCCGCCCGCGTTCCCGTCGTCTCCTCGCGTGCCCTGCACTCCTACCTCTTCCCGGTCTTCACTGCCACACTTTTTGCGGCCCCTCCTATTTCTCGTCTCCCCTCTCTCTTCTCTCCTCCTCCCAGTCCCTTGCTCTCCCCAGTCCTCCGGGGCGGCCTTTTCATCGCTTGGTTTCCACACAACCATAGCAAACTACGCTCCCGGCTATGCGGCCTTGCTTTTGCCTCACCTTGTACCCCCTGCTCTTATTTCTCACCCCCGTCCACCCCTGTAGTGTGGGGCTGCTTTTTTCCTCCCCTGTTTGTCCTGTTTCCCCTTTTTCGCGTTTTCCTTCTCTGCGTCGTTCTCCCGTCCGCCTGCCGGCTGCAGTCACCTGAAGCCGCCCCGTGCTCAGCCTGCTCTAGGCCCGTCTGCCCGCCGGATCCCCCCCCTCTCCCCGCCCCCGTGCGTGGTGCGCGGTACGGGGCGCCCCATCGGTTGCCTTTTCCCCCCCCGTCTCGCCGCTCCTGCCGGGCAGGTCCGTACCCCGCTGCGCGCCTCCCCCGCGAGCCGTCTGCCGGGTCCTGCCAGTGGCCCGCGGCGACCGCGGGTGCCGGCCCGCGCCGTGTGGTTGCGCTCCGTCTCCTCTCCTCACCCCGCTCGGGCTCGCGCCTCGCCGCTTCTTTCTGTCTGTATTTGTCCTCATGTCACTGTGTATACAAACACTTAGATTACCTATAATTTAAGACTTTTTGGGGGGGGGGGTGAGACTTTTCTTGTGATACGCTGCTTTAACCCCCACGACCGTGCCATATGCCTTTAACCAAAGTCTCACACCTACATCACTGTCACGATTATGCCGGGGGAAGAAAAATTTTATGCTGTCCGTTTTATATATTTCCAGACACCTGTATCGTTCTCGAAACTAATAGTTCAGAAGAAAAGCGATCATTTTAAGGCTTGCCCGGACAAGAAAATACTGTTGTCACCAAATGAAAAACTGTTTTCTTGTTTTTTTTGAGCTTCACGCGGTAATATCACCAGCATAATGGTCGGACCCTACGTAAAACGGCAGAGTACGTGCATTTATGAACATATCACTCACCATACACGAGTCCTCGTGCTTTGTAGGCGGAAGAGTGTTAAGTTGGGAGGATTTGGCTTTAAGTACTTTATAAGCTTCTATCTCCCAAGCTATCCTATCACAAGTAGATTGGTACGTATTTGTATGGTGTAACGTGTGTCTATCATTAATAAACCCCTTTTGCAGTTTCGCTTCGGATTCCGGAAGACATGAAGTCAAGTTCGGAGAAATAGTACACCACGACTAACAGAAAGCTTGTTGGACAGCTTTTACCATACATAAACGGAAACGCTCGTACAGGAGATAAGTGACTCGTAACTGCAAGTATCGCATGGAAAGGTAGTGTAAATAAGAAATATTTTTATACGTATTTATTCAACCACAAGTGGACTTTCATTTTTTCGCCTCTTGAATGTAATACCTAGATTAAATAAACACCTCACTGAAACGACAAGTGGACATCATTGTATAAGGAAAATTAGGTGCATAGTAAATAGGATATTAGTAAAAATATATTCTTAATTACATTTGCATATATTTACTTCTAATAAAAAAATACTTAAAAGAAAAGTTTATTATGAGATTTATCCCAAAATACAGCTTCTTAAGTGCCTTTGCTTGTTTTTTACTCCAGACGCCTACCATCTCTTCTAGCTATGAAACTTGGTCTATACGAAAAGTCCTTCGGGGGAGTTTTTCAAGAGTTTTTCTAGTTACAATGAAAAATTTGTACTCCGCCCACAATGCCACTGCGAACCTTCCCACATCCTTTATCTTTCCGGGCTGTTACCTTCTTAAGCAATTTATTTCGCATTGCGTTTCATCTCAATATTGAGCTGACAAATGGATAATCCGCTACAAATTTTATTAAGAGCTATTTGTTGTGTTGAACGCTTAAAGAGATGTTACTGCTAAATGTTATATTGCCTTTTTGTTAGTGAAAAGTGTTCATTTTTGAATTTGAACAGATATAGCTGCCATGCTCTTCTTTTCGGTTATCTAGTATGTAAAAAAATATATTGGTCTAGACTAAGAGTACTTGGTGCAATGCTACGTACGTGAGCATCAGAGACAGTTACAATCCGCAGCACAGCACTGAGGGACCGACACGAAGATCACTCACAGAGAGAGAGATTTGATTGACTAATTAAAATTAAACGTTTTTATTCTACATTTTAGCGCCAAAACATGAGTACTCTATATATTTATTAGTAACTTTATGCTTAATTAAAAATTACTTACGAGTAAAGCACTTAATAAACTCTTAATCAAGAATAAACGGGATCGCTCTAATTCTGACATCTATTTTACTAAAATTTACATTTCTTCTGCAATTTCAAATACGTTAGGAGCTTCAAGATATTTTAACTAAGAGGAACTTAGATTAATGTTTAAGTAATTTCGATCTAGATTTAAGTTGTTAAGGACAAAAAACCCGTGTAATTGATTACATACATTTAATCAACATGTTTGTGTGTAAGACTAAGGCGGTGAAATTAAAATAACTACTTATCTATATATAAGAAGACATTTCAGAAACCACCTAACATCATGCTTAACCTTGACTAAAATATTGTTTTATAACCTTGAAGTGCACGATATATCGAAATAAACTTGTTCTATTTCTTGACGTGGCAGGGAGCGTTTGACACACGTTTATTGTAGGACTTTCGCTACTAATTACCGATGCATATGACATGCTATGAACATTCTCAGTAGGGTAGTCTCTCATATAGAACTACTTCAGCAACACCCTTGAGCCAATCACAGGCGGAGATGACCCGTAAGTGGTGTGCTTGTCCCCCCCCCTCACAATTCGCACCATAGGGCTCTCTTTAGTCTGTCTATAAAAAAAACGAAAGCTTGACTGCTTCCAGGACAGCATGGTATCGAGAAATAATAGCGGACGACGGACACCAAAGTGAGACCAAAACCATTCAGGTCAGACCAGATCCAGTTCCTTCAAGGGAATTGCAATTTTATTAACTAACCGTGAGGAAATCCACTATGAAGTTATCACTATAAGGAAATATTCCTGGTTTATAACCAACTAAGAACTCATTGAGGGCTTCAACCGAGAACGTCCCTGATGCCTTACCTAGGGGGTTTTAACTTGTCACTGATGTCTGAATAGACATGTAACAACTTATTTGTAGAATATGCATAGAGAGAAACACCTCTATTCTTCTTATAAATGTCAACCATTGAATGCACCGGTGTTATCCCGTAATAGGAAACCATGAATTGTCGCCAAGAGCTAACAGCCAAGATAATACGCAATTTTTTCAAATCATTTCAACAACTGTGTATTGTGTCTCTAAACAAAAAAATATAAGTTGTTGAATCTACTTAATCTATAATTGGAATATTTTTATTATAGGAGCTTTAAAGTAATTATCTAAAAATTTTATTTTTTTAAAAGTGATTTTTAAATTATTGTTCTAAATATGTAATTAATACTCCGATACGTGACAGTTCCCGATAACCGTCCATTTAAGAAAATTACTTGCAATAACTCCCGGCCTTTTCAACGGACAAGAATAGCTTTATTGATGTTATTGTCTTTCCTTAGTTGAATATAACAATCAACCGTCGTGCCTCAGCGGCATAGGCGTCTACCTTAAATTGCCGTTTTTTTGTTCGTAACGCAAAGGAAAAATCCATCATCATTATTTTCCTTTTCATTTTCTTTGCTCTATCAAGCGCGACGTTTGTTTCCGCTTACTCAACACGCAATTCCCGGAAAAATAGAAAAACCTAGGTTCCCCGTTCCTGCAGTTCTTCTGCCTACTCCGCTTGTGGGGGATAAAGCGTGAAGACATAAAGATAATCAAATAATAAATAGTTTTGGATCATTTACGCCAGTTGCTAATGTGACTTTTTTATTGATTATTAGTGGTATATTAGATATTTAATCGCTAGGACTATGAATGACCTCAATAAATGCCATCAAGATTAAAGCAAGCATAGCTTCTGTTAAAACTAATCCAAATGAGTAAAAAAGTGAACGACCATCGTGAGCACATCACATTTTCTGCCAATCAATACTAGATTATAATATTTTACTTTTTCAATCCAAATTAAGTCTATATTTCTAACTTTGTCTTTTTTTAATTAACTTGCGACGTAGCCATTTTCGCGATTGACTTTGATGCTCCTTCAAAGTTAATAATCCGGTTTATTTTTCAATTTCATCCTTGAAACACAAAGCTGTTTTTGGGCAATGGGATAAACAAAACCAACACACATTCATTATTTCGCTTTTCATTGATCGTCGTTTAACCGGGGGTATAGATTGAAGCATTTTAATATATACTGACGCGCCCTTCTATACTATTGTATACAGCAAGTTTATGAGATTCGGGGCGCTGTATCCTGAAATTCCTGTTTCATATACAAAGCCGAATAGCTTACGTTTCTACACAAAACCAACACATTATGTTTATTACCACCATATAACCGTCGCGGCGCAGAGGCGCACGTCTGCCTGTAACGCGACGGTTCTGGGTGCGATCCCCGTCGGAAGATGGATTTTTCTATTCCATTTTCTTCGCTCTGGCTGTAAGGCAAAGCGCGGCGTTTAGTTCACGCCACTCAACACCAATGCTCCGAAAAATAAAATTAAAACGATAGAAAGTGGTGACGGAGTAAGCAGGGATATTACGGAGTGTCGTACACTAGGTTCTTATGGTTCCCTCTGCCTACCCTTGCCATGTGCGGGATAAAGCGTGACTAAAAAAAAAAAATTAAATCAAAAAAGAATTAATTGTAACTTTTTTGATTTTTTATGTTAATGTATATACCAATAAATTAAATTATTTATTGATAAACTACTTAAAACACTTAAATTACCGATTCCTTTTATCACAAAGATTTAATTTGAAATGTATACTAAATGGGTATTTAACAATCAAGTGTTATATAAATAATTTGATGTCGTTTCGCGTCAAATTGACACAAAACTCAAAGCTCGAGATGACCAGTGATATATATCACCGATTATTTAGACGCACCGCGATATTGCTGTGATCTTTTGCTCCTCAGATTAAGTCATTTCGTCTACGTCCGACGAACACAAGATATAATATTCCTACATACACAGTTAGTGACCTTTGATTTTAGTTACTATAATTTCTCTCTTATGTTTTTTTCTTCTATTTCATTATGATACAGGCAGTGATGCACATAGCAATATGTTCTTTATTTCGCCCAAATACCAACGCATCAATTATTGACCTTACTTGAGTGTTATAGACACCGTACAGTTTTCAATTTAAATTGCAGAGATTTTAAATCACTCTGGACAATTTCTTAACTATGGTGTATCATAACCAAACGATTACGTATATAAAATATATATTAAAAAAGAAATGTCTGAAACTTTTTTTAAAATTAATTTCTTGTATTGCAGATAAATCAAAATATGACAAATGATAGAATAAGTTATAAATTAAACTTTATAAAAATAATTAATATTCATAGGCAGAAAATCATTTTATATTTTCCTAACCCCAGTAGCTCGTAGATTATAACCCTGGAAACCTGGCCGAATTTTTTTCTACTTTATAACAAATTTGATAAGTCCAACAATCTCTGCAATATTTTTTTTATTTCATTTTGATTGTTAAATGTCATAATAACATGTCATTCTCAGAATAAATTTAGTCTTAGAAAAAATATTCAAAATTTAACTCTTTTTCAATTTGATACTAAAATATAAAGCCTAGGGTCACGTTAGGTATATGACGTGATCATTTTGCATATGATCCCAAATTAATGATTGAACTAAATCCATTGCCTGCTTTTGTACAGTACGCTTGAGTTCAGGTGGGTTCTACCTGTCTATACGCGATTCGAGCTCAAAACGACAAACAAAATGCTCTACGCTCTGCCAACCTATATGTAAATGTGGTATAACAATAAAACATAGTGCATGAATTCAAAGATTTCAGCTTTGTGAAATGTTGCGGACCGTCCTGGCGCAAATAGGTAGCGTCTGCTTGTAAACGCGACTGTATGTGAGCAATGCCTCGAAAAAGGCGGAAAGCAGGGAAGAGAGTGTAGTGTATATATATATATATATATATATATATATATATATATATATATATATATATATATATATATATATATATATATATATATATATATATATATATATATATATATATATATATATATATATATATATATATATATATATATATATATATATATATATATATATATATATATATATATATATATATATATATATATATATATATATATATATATATATATATACACTACACTCTCTTCCCTGCTTTCCGCCTTTTTCGAGGCATTGCTCACATACAGTCGCGTTTACAAGCAGACGCTACCTATTTGCGCCAGGACGGTCCGCAACATTTCACAAAGCTGAAATCTTTGAATTCATGCACTATGTTTTATTGTTATACCACATTTACATATAGGTTGGCAGAGCGTAGAGCATTTTGTTTGTCGTTTTGAGCTCGAATCGCGTATAGACAGGTAGAACCCACCTGAACTCAAGCGTACTGTACAAAAGCAGGCAATGGATTTAGTTCAATCATTAATTTGGGATCATATGCAAAATGATCACGTCATATACCTAACGTGACACATAGGCTTTATATATTTTAGTATCAAATTTAAAAATAGAGTAAATTTTGAATATTTTTTTCTAAGAATAAATTTATTCTGAGAATGACATTGTTATTATTGACATTTAAAAATCCAAATGAAATAAAAAATATTGCAGAGATTGTTGGAATTATCAAATTTGTATAAAGTAGATAAAATTCGACAGGTTTCAGGGTTATAATCTACGTAGCTAATGGGGTTAGTAAAATATAAAATATATTTTCTGCCTTATGACATATTAAATTATTTTTATAAATTTTAATTTATCTATCTTATTCTATTCATTTGTCTATATTTGATTTACTTGCAATAAATTAAATTAATTTAAAAAAGTTTCAGACATTTCTTTTTTAATATATATTTTATATATAGTAATGTTTGGTATGATACACATATCTTAAGAAAATTGTCCATGAGTGATTTAAAATCTCTGCAATTTACATTGAAACTTTACGTTTCTATAAACTCAAGTAAGTCAATAATTGATGTTGGTATTTGGGCGTAAAATAAAGAACATATTGATTAATGTGCATCACTGCCTGTATAATAAATGAAATAGAAGAAAAAGAACATAAGAGAGAAATATATATGTAACTAAAATCAAAGGTCACTTAACTGTGTATTAGAATATTTATTATCTTGTGTTCTTCTGACGTAGGACGAAATGACTTAATCTGAGAAAAAGATCGCAGCAATATCCGTTCGGTGCGTCTAAATAATCGGTGATATATATCACATGTGTCACTCGAGCTTTGAGCTTTTGTGTCAATTTGAGCGACCTACAATCAAATTATTTATATAAAATTTATTTTTAAATACAATATTTATGTATACATTTCAAATTAATCTTTGTGATAAAAGGAACTCGGTTAATTTTAATTGTTTAAGTAGTTTAATCAATAAAATAATTTAATTTATATGTATATACATAACATAAAATAATCAAAAAAGTTAAAATTAATCTTATTTTATTTAATTTTTTTTTAGCTTCACGCTTTATCCCGCACATGGCAGGGTAGGCAGAGGGAACCATAAGAACCTAGTGTTAAGACACTCCGTTACTTAGTCCCTGCTTACTCCGTCCCCACTTTCCGCCATTTTCGAGGCATTGCGTGTTGAGTGGCGGAACTCAACGCCGCGCTTTGCCTTACATGCCAGAGCTGAAGAAAATGGAAATAGAAAAATCCATCTTCTCCGACTGGGGATCGAACCCAGTAACCGTCGCGTTACAGGCAGACGTTGCGCCTCTGCGCCGCGACGGTATATGGTGGTAATAAATAATGTGTTGGTGTTTGTGTAAGAACGTAAGCTATTCGTGTAATGAAACATGGACTTTTCAGGATACAGCGCCCCGAATATCATAACACTTGCTTGTATACATAGTATTAGAAGAGGCGCGTCAAGTATATATTAAAATTGCTTCAATCCTATTACGGTAAACGATCGATCAATGAAAAGCGAAATATATGCATGTAGTGTTGTTTTGTTTATCCCATTGCCCAAAACAGCTTTTGTGTTTCAAGAGAAAAATTGAAAATAAATTATTACTATGAAGGAGCATCAAAATGTCAATCGTCGAAAATGGCTACGTCAGCAAGTTAATTAAAAAAAGACAACGTAGAAATATAGACTAATTTGGATTGAAAAAGTAAAATATATATCTAGTATTGATTTGCAGCAAATGTGATGTCACGATGGCTCGTTCACTTTTTTTATCATTTTTGATACGTTTTAACGAAGCTATGCTTGCTTTTAATCTATTGGCATTTATTGAGTCTTCATAGTCCTAGCGATTAAATATCTAATATAACAACTACATACTCAATAATACAAGTCACATTAGCAAATGGCGTAAATGATCAAAACTATTTATTTATTTGATTATCTTTATGTCTTCACGCTTTATCCCCCACAAAGCGGAGTAGGCAGAATGAACTGCAGGAACCGTGGGAACCTAGTGTTTTTCTCTTTTTTCCGAGGCATTGCGTGTTGAGTAGCGGAACTAAACGTCGCGCTTGCTAGAGCAAAGAAAATGAAAAGGAAAAAATGATGATGGATTTTTTCCTTTTCGTTACCGAACCCAAAAACCGTCACATTTACAGGTAGACGCTATGCCTCTGCGCCACGACGGTTGATTGTTATAATTCAACTAAGGCAAAACAATAACATAATAAAGCTATTTTCTTGTTCCGTTTAAAAGACGGATATTGCAAGTAATTTTCTTAAATGGACGGTTATCGGAGAACTGTCACGTATCGGAGTATTAATTTACATATTAGAACAATAATTTAAAAAATCACTTTTAAAAAATAAATAATTTTTAGAATAATATACTTTAAAAGCTTCCCTTATAATAAAAATATTCTAATTATAGATTAAGTAGATTTAAAAACTTTATATTTTTTTTGATTTTAGCGATACAATACACAGTTGAAATTGATTTTTGCAAAAAATTGCTGTATTATCTTGGCTGTTAGCGTCTTCTGGCTACATTTCATGTTTCCCTATTACGGTATAACACCGTTGCATTAATGGTTGACATTTATTAAGAAGATATAGAGGTGTTTCTTCATCTTTATTGCATATTCTACACATAAGTTGTACATTTGTCTATTCAGACATCAGTGACAAGTTAACACCCTCAGGTAAGGCCTCAGACTTTCTCGTTGAAGGCCTCAATGAGTTTCTTAGCTTGGTATAAACCAGGAATATTTCCTTATAGTTGAATAACCTCATAGTGGTATTTCCTCACGGTTAGGTTTAATAAACTTTGCAATTACCTTGAAGGAATGGATCTGGTCTGAACTGAATGTTTTTGGCTCACTTTTGTGTCAGTATGTCCGCCTACTTATTTCCTTCGATACCAGCTTGTCCTGGAAGCTCAAGCTTTCGTTTTTTTATAGACATTACTAAAGAGATGACCTCTATGGTGCGAATTTTGAGGGATGGTGGGAAAGCACACCACCTTACGGGCATCTCCTCGCCGTGATTGGCTCAAGTGTGTCATGAAGTAGTTCTATATGAGAGACTACCCTACTGGAGCATGTCATATGCATGTCATATGCATCTGTCATAGTAGCGAAGTCTACAATAAACGTGTTGTCAAACGCTCCCTCCACGTCAAGAAATAGAACAAGTTCTATTTCTTTATCATCTAGTGCACTTTCAATGTTATCAACAATATTTTAGTCAAGGTTTAAGCATGCTGGTTAGTGTTTTCTGAAATGTCTTCTCTATATATAGTATAAGTAGTTATTTTAATTTCACCGCCTTATTCTTACACACAAACATTTGATTAAATTTATGTAATCAATTACACGTGTTTTTTGTCCTAACAACTTAAATCTAGATCGAAATTATTAAAAATAATCTTAAGTTCCTCTTAGTTAAAATATCTTGAAGCTCCTTAACGTATTGAAATTGCAGAAATGTAAATTTTAGTAAAAATATATTTCAGTAATTAGAGCGACCCGTTTTATTCTATGACTTAAGAGTTTAATTAAGTGCCATTTACTCGTAAGTTACTTTTTAAATTAATCATTAAAGTTACTAATAATATATAGAGTTAATCATGTTTTGCGCTAAAATTAGAATAAAACGTTACTTTTAATTAGTCAATCAAATTTCTCTCTCTACTGTGATGTGATCTTCGGTCGGTCCCTCAGTGCTGAGGATTGTAACTTCTCTGCTGCTCACGTACGTAGCAGTTGCACAAGTACTACTTAGTCTAGACCAATATATTTTTTACATATATGATAACTAAAATAATAGCATTTCAGCATATATCTGTTCAATATTTCAAAAATGACATCATTTTCACTAACAAAAAGGCAAGTATAAAATTTAAGCAGTAACATCTCTTTAAGCTTCAACACAAAAATAGCATCTTAATAAATTTGTAGCGGCTTTATTCCATTTTTAAGCTCAATATTGAGATGAAACGCAATGCAGAAATAATTTGCTTTAAGAATGTAACAGACCGGAAAGATAATGGATGTGGGAAGGTTCGCAGTTGCATTGTGGTGCGGAGTACAAATTTTTTTCATTTTAACTAGAAAAACTCTTGAAAAACTTCCCCGAAGACTGTTCGTAGAACAAGTTTCATAGCTAGAAGATATGGTATGCGTCTGGAGTAAAAGCAAAGGCACTTTCATCAGCTGTATTTTTTGATAAAATACTCATAATAAACTTTTTCTTTTAAGTTATTTTTTTATTAGAATTAAATATGCAAATGTAATTAAGAATATATTTTACAATATCCTATTTACTATGCAACTAATTTTTCCTTATACAATGATGTCAACTTGTAGTTAGCTGATTGTGTATATTAATCTAGGTATTACAATTCAAAGTCGAAAACATTGAAGTAAAATTTTGTTGAATAAATAATTATAAAATATTTCTTATTTCCAATAAATTTAAATGAGATAATTGCATTTACTAGATCACTTATATTCATGTAATAAGCGTTCCGTTTACTTTATGGTAAAGCTTTCCAACAAGCTTTTCTAGTTATTAGCTGGTTTAATATTTTCAAGAACTTTGACTTAATTTATTCCAGGAATCCGAAGCGAACTTCAAAATTGGTTATTATAATGTATATGAAAAACTTTACACAACTACAAATACTTTACACAATATACTTTGTGATAGATAGCTTTGTGATATATAATATATAAAGTATTTAAAGAAAATAATAAAAACTTAAAAATCTTCCGCATTACAAGCCACGAGAGACTCTTGTATGTTATTGATATGTATCATAAATTCACGTACTCTGCCGTTTTTACGTAGGGTACTACCATATGCGGGATAAAGCGTGAAGCTAAAAAAAAAAGAAAAAAAAAGTATTTACATGTAAACAGTATTTTCTTGTCAAATGGAAAAGCCTTAAAATAGATAGCTTTTCTTCTGAAACTTTATTAGTTTCAGAGAACTATTACATTTTTCTTTAAAATATATAAAACGACATCATAAAATTTTTCTTCGGCATCATCGTGAAGTGATGATAGGTGTGAGACTTGTATTAAAGTCATTATTTCACTGTCTTTGGTTTAAAGCAGCTTATCCAATAAATTCTAACAAAAAAGTATAAATTATAATGTAATATAATATTTTTTGTATACACATACATGCATACATACATACATACATACATAGCTTCATGCTCTATCCCTAGCGGGGTAGTTAGAGAGAACGGAGCGCCAAACACTGCGGTCCCTGCATACCTCTTTCGCCTCGTCCACTGTCATTAACCTCTTCATACATGCTCTCCGGGGAGTCCTCATGCTTTTTACCTGACCTTCCTTCAGTATCTTCGATACTGTGTTTTCAAAAGTCAACCGAGGTCTCCCCTTACCTCTCTTACCACTCACTTTTGCGTCGTATATTTTTTTTATCATTCTTTCGACGTGCCCATATCATCTGAGCACGTTCTTCTTCATTTTTACTATGACATCCTCGCATTCTTACTATGATACCTACTCATTATGAAGTAAACTCTAAAAATTGGAAAACATGACAAACATTTTATTAAAAATCATCCCCACACATACCTTTTGTACGTGGGTTGAAGAAAATAGCAGGTGTTAAAATTTTATTGCAAAATCAAGTCCGCAAGCATTTAAGAGTATCTTTCTTTGGTTTGTGTGAAAACAATATATTAAATAATTCTCTCAACTGAGTACTTTGTATAGAATTTTACTTTAGTATGATATAATATATACATTATACTATAATATTATTCTGCCTCAAAAATTTTGCATTTAATAACTTAAGATGTTATGTATTTCATTTCACGATATTTATACTACCTGTGTAACGCGTGAGGCAGAGGCAAACGATCTCATTCTCTCACCTTTCAATCAAAAAATATCCAAAAGAAAAAGAGATACATCTCTGTCCCGCTCTGACAGTATAGTGTACGCTTGCGTCATACTTGACAAATGGCGTTTTATTTTGGAACAATAATTATTTATTTTGTTTGAAAAAAATATTTTGTTATTTTTAAAAATTTTACTTCTTTTGTAATGTTATCAACTTTATAAAGGTTAGTTAAATTATATATATAAATATATATATATATATATATATATATATATATATATATATATATATATATATATATATATATATATATATATATATATATTATATATATATATATATATATATATATATATATATATATATTATATATATATATATATATATATATATATATATATATATATATATATATATATATATATATATATATATATATATATATATATATATATATACATATATATATATATACATATATATATATATACATATATATATATACATATATATATATATATATACATATATATATATATATACATATATATATATATATACATATATATATATACATATATATATATATATATATATATATATATATATATATATATATATATATATATATATATATATATATATATATATATATATATATATATATTATATATATATATATATATATATATATATATATATATATATATATATAATTATTTCCATATATGTTCACTACAAATATGTAGTAATTATATTTAGTCATCTTCATAATACGATGACTAAATATATTATTACATTTTCTACTGTACATATACAATAGTGTATCTCAAACATGTTAGAAAGAAAACCGCTGACACGGCTTATATCCCAGTGTCGCTAATTACCTTGCCTAGCTTTTCTTAGTCGCTAATTACCTTGCCTAGCTAATAATATTTTAAAATTATCATAACACAAACATAACAAACAAACTTTAGTCGGCATCTTATTGAAAACCTCTTTTTAAGTAAGAAATGTCTTGGATAAAGCGTGAAGCTATATATATATATATATATATATATATATATATATATATATATATATATATATATATATTATATATATATATATAATATATATATATATATATATATATATATATATTAATAATATATTATAGTATATAATACTATATATTATATATATATAAGATATATAATAGATATATAATATTATAATATTATATATATATATATATATATATCTACATTATACTCATATATTATATATACATATATAAGATATATATATCATATATATATATAACATATATATAGATATAGCCATATATATAAATATATACATATAATAGGATATATCATAGATATATATATATCATATAGAGAATATACATATAGATATATATATATATAGTATCTATATATATATTAATATATAGATATATATATATAATATATATTATTGTAATATATATATAATGATATATATATATATATTATATATATATATATTAAATTATTCCATATATGTTCACTACAAATATGTAGTAAGTATATTTAGTCATCTTCATAAGAACGATGAACTAAATATATTATTACATTTCTACTGTACATATACAATAGTGTATCTCAAACATGTTAGAAAGAAACCGCTGACACGGCTTATATCCCAGTGTCGCCTAATTACCGTTGCCTAGCTTTTTCTTAGTCGCTAATTACCTTGCCTAGCTAATAATATTTTAAAATTATCATAACACAAACATAACAAACAAACTTTAGTCGGCATCTTGATTGAAAACCTCTTTTAAGTAAGAATGTCTTGGATAAAGCGTGAAGCTATATATATATATATATATATATATATATATATATATATATATATATATATATATATATATATATATATATATATATATATATATATATATATATATATATATATATATATATATATATATATATATATATATATATATAATATATATATATATATATATTATATATATATATATAATATATAGATATATATATATATATATATATATATATATAATATATATATATATATATATATATATATAATATATATATATATATATATATATAATATATATATATATATATATTATATATAGATATATATATATATATATATATATATATATTATATATATATATATAATATATATTATAAATATATTATATATATATATATATATATATATATATATATATATATAAATATATATATATATATATATATATATATATATATATATATATAATATATAGATATATATATATATATTATATATATAATATATATATATAATATATATATATATATATATATATATATATATATATATATATATATATATATATTATATATATAGTATATATATAATATATATATATATATATATATATATATATATATATATATATATATATAATATAAATATATATATATATATATATATATATATAATATATATATATATATATATATACTATAATATATATATATATATATATATATATATATTATATATATATATATATATATATATATATATATATATATATATATATATATATATATATATATATATATATATATATATATATATATATATATATATATATATATATATATATATATATATATATATATATATATATATATATATATATATATATATATATATATATATATATATATATATATATATATTTCAATTCATGTACAGAGTATTTATTGATGTAAATCCATACGGAGTACACAACAGCAATAGGTTTGTTTGACTACAATGCGGAGCCTAATGGCGAACTGACACATTTGACAGAACTAACAAATTAGGACCACGTATGGTGAGATAGTTTCATCCATTCATGCACTACACAAAGTATATTAGAGCCAGCGATAATATTTGCTAAAAATATAGAGAGGACACCATTGCATTGCATTCTGGCTTGAATGATGTGAAACTACAAGCATTGTTATTTTGAGGAATAGCTTATAGGCTGGAAGGGATGAGATATAGGAGAATAAGTATTCCTATATTCAGGTATGCCTTAGGAATATTTAATTATTCTACGTCAAGAGGAAATATCTTCTAAATTTTGATTACGCCGCGAATGGTTGTGTTAAAATAAGAGTTAAATTTTTGTGCTTTACATGTGAAAAATGGTTTTAAAATATGAAAGAACAGATAGTCAGATAGATAAAAAATATGACCATATGAATTTTAATAAATATAAGTCATCGTCTACGTGAGGGAGAGGATACCTTTACTTACAAAAAAATTACCAATTGATCTACAAAAATTATTATACTAATTATATTTAAAAAATACAAATTTGTATTTTTTTACAAACCTCTATAGAAAATAAAATTTGTAATAAAAATTTTTACAATAAATCAATGTGCACCTGCAAGGAAACATATATTCGCAAGAATATAAATTTATATCTTGCAAATGTCTAACTTTTATCGTTTGATTTATCGTTGGCAATTGAAATTTAAGTGAAACATGAGTTATTTAATAATAAATTTGAATGTTTAAATATTATATGAATTATTAATTAATTAAATGAATAATACAATAAAGGTCATTAGACCTTTATTGTATTATTAGTAGCAGCACTAGTACCATATGGTGTATTAACACCGTATGGTACTAGTGCTGCCATCTTTTGTTTGCGCTTAGGTTATTAAAAAATATTTTTTTATTCTCTTTACACTAAACAAAAAATAATTTTCTTACGCCACTCGTCAACGCGAAAACGTAGTTTTATTTTATATGTTATCCAAAAATCTTCACGAGACACCAGTTTAAGCCTAATAAGTCAATGTATCGAAGCTTCCATCTATTGAATTTCATAAAATATTGTCGTTATATCTTTACAGAAACTACGATCTGACAGACCATTAGACGTGCTAGGGGCGTGCACCATGCTATTAATATCGCGGTTTATGAACTGCCCTGAATCTGTTCTCGCAGGCTAACCTAAAATGGTTTCGATTGGTTATTGCTATTTTAAATAGCCTTCACTTGATTCGAAATAAAAACATAATTCTACACTTAAAGCTAATAAGAGTTACATTTTAAGATAATTTGCCGATTATAGACACCTGAGATGTAGATACAGAAAAGGCTCATATAAAAAAATACAAAAATTGAATCAATATATTTCCACTACCAGTCAAAAATAAAGTTAAGCTATGTTAAATGTTATTTAAATTTCAATTGTTTGATGAACGATATAAGTTAGACATTTGCCAGATATAAACTTTTATGCTTGTGAATATATTTGCTTGCAGATGCACAATGATATATTGTAAAAATTTTCATTTCAAATTTAATTTTATATAAAAGTTGTTTGCAAAAAATATACGTATTTGATTTGTTTTAATATAATATGTTACAACAATTTATGTAGATTGATCAGTCATTTTATGTGGAAAAAAATAAAAAAGTTTTTACAACATTATTATTTGCTTTCATGAAAGATGAGAATCAATACAATTTTTATGGGGTAAAGCTACAACTTTAGTAACTTAGAATTCTCACAGTAGTTAGATGGATATTTTTGTACAAAAATATTTAAAAAGAATCCACGAATAGCTGATTTTATTTAATATTTTATATTATGTAATATTTTTTGGACCATGGAATAAGTTCATTAATTAAGTGAAGTCTTATCCAAAATAATTACATGCCACAATAACTTCATGGCTATAGCTTGATATTATATAATTAACTTTAGTGATCAATGTGCCACTTTCACTCTATTTTACATACTAGAATCAAAAATATAGATAACGATGAATTTAATTACTTTTTTCCAAGCAAACAAATTAACTCTAATAATAATATCGTCAGTTGAAAAGCCAATTTAAATAAAAATATTGCTCATATCCTATAACTTTGCTTTATTGCTCATATCCTATAACTGCTTTGATAGTTTACAATTTTTTTCGATTTTGAACTGTGTGCAATATAGCAATGTCATCACTGTCATCTGATGACGTGTTTTAGAAAACAAAATGGAGGTTTATTTTAAGAATAAAATTTAAAAAAAGAGTTAAAAAATATCGGCCAAGTACGAGTATTACTTGAGCAATACAAATTTAAAATTTTATTATTAATTCATTCTTCAGATAAATAGTAAAAAAATATTTTATAAGCTTACGTCAATATTTAAGGGGTTTGTAATAGCTATCTGATTCGGCTTGAATATTTATTAATAAGCTTCTGGCGGCATATAAATATTATACGAAAAGTATGTAAGTAATTATGAAAGATATGTCTGAACCTAATACAATATATCCTCACAGACTCACTGATAAAAAAAATAGTAAATTGTGAAAAAAAATAATAAGAAAAAAAGCGTTGTGTGTAAATTCAGCTACATTTAATTAATTGAGATAAAATCAAATTAAATGAGGCCACCGTGGCGCAATAACCACATGGTTTCTATACTTATTTGTCGGAACTCATTATTTTTATTTTCCTGCAATAGTTAATAAAGTAACGTGAAATTCGACAATTGAAAACATATTGTTTATAAAAATTTTGCGAAGAGTGAAAATAATTGATAATGGCGGGGAAAAAGAAAAGCTAAGCGAACGAAAGCGACAGTGTATCGAAAACGGTGTTTTAATTCATATATCTATCTCTTTGTCTAATTTCATCAATCACTCAAATTTCTATTTCATTGTATGTAAAAGTAAATAGTATTTTTTTCTTAATTTACTTTGGCAACATTTAGTATCGTAATGTAATCTATTCTCAATAGCTTTGAGTTTGAATAATGGATATAATTAACTTTAATACATCATAAGGTCACATCTTAGACACGAGGCTACTGCGTATCTAGTTCAGGCTTATTACACGTGTTATATTAGAGATAATGTCGCTACGTAAATAATATAAATATATTTCATACAGTAAAACTCTAAAACATGTAAAAACATTGAAATACTTTTTTATTTCAAATAATGATTTATAAAAATGCTAATGATATATATACGTAAATTACTGTATATATGCGTTTCACGGAAATGCGTTTGTTTTTGTTGAGAGGTGCATATTAAACACCTATGTCCTTCATAACAGGCAAATGCAAAAGATACACTAAAGTGAATATAAAAATCTATTTTAACGTAAGCATTATAAATACCTATTCCCTAATGGATACGATACGCAAATTTCCGATTTCATCATTTTCATTTTGGGAACAAAATCCACAACAATAGTATATAAAACAGATGAGGTCATACTGCGCTACTATAACAGAAACCAGAAAGTTTAAAACTTAATTTAGATAAGTAAGCTTCACTTAATGATATAAATATGTAAATTTTGAAAACCATTTTCGTTGTTTTCGAAGTGGAAACGTATTTTAAATAGCGCAATGTGGACACGTGAGCTTGCCATTCACATAATTGTAAGTAATGGTTGCCACCATGTGCGGGCTTTTAACTCATCGCGTTTAGCATAGAAGTTTGCTTTACGCTGCTCTTCGAAAACACGAATTCGCCTTTTCACAATTCTATTTAAAACGCTGCACTGCCACACGCTCCCACTGAGAGGACTCAATGTTACATCTTTTCATGTGGCGCGTCAGGACATCTCTATATCTGAAGAGTTGTCCGCCATGTTTCCACTTGCCCTCCATTAGTTCATAATATTTCATTAATTAGTTCATTAATTCAGAATAAAAGATGCACTTTGACACTCTCTCCTCCGACATACGTGATACATGACCGCACCAACGAAGCTGCCGTCACATTAAATAATACTCTATGCCACCAACAAGAACTCAAATTACAATGACTAATTAGTCATACTATTTATTCCGTATCAGGAGTCTAACTTTAATAAAAATCCATTATATCTATATGCAAGAACAAATATCTTCAAACGTTAGTAAAAGACAATTTATCACATAGAATCACGTTA
Organism: Dione vanillae; assembly: GCA_037178615.1. Classification (NCBI taxonomy): domain Eukaryota; kingdom Metazoa; phylum Arthropoda; class Insecta; order Lepidoptera; family Nymphalidae; genus Dione; species Dione vanillae. Next base: position 10,206 of record JAZFAU010000655.1, on the reverse strand, counting down.
TAAAAAACTAAGAAAAACATGGAGAAAATATCTGGTTCATAGAAAGACTTGAGTTGTATGTCTCTCATAATTCAGTGCCCTGAAGACTACGTTTTATAAATCTTTTGCTGGCATCTTTACACGTCTCCTGGCGTATCATTTTAATATTAAAGGAAGTAAACAAATACCTGTATTACAATGATATTTTTTTGTTGTATATTACAATGGACAATAACGGGTTGACCTATTGAGAAGAAATTATTTTAATTCTGAGGCAAGGTGCTAATTTCTTTTTTAATATAATTGACTAAGAGTTGACGTTGATTTTTTTGCTAATAAGTATAGATGAATAAAAATCTCATTTTCTAATATATTTCTCTTTATAATTATAATAAGGCCAAGCTTAGACAAGATAATTATCAATGTTTTATTAATTTTAAGTAACGCAACCATATATTTAACATTAAAAAATCAGAGTTCAGTCGTAATATACATTCTCTAAAGTGTTTAAAACGACATTTTACTGAGGTTATGTTATATTGCAATGGCCAAAGTTTTCCGTTGAAGTTAACTTAAAGCTTCTTTATTTTAACATAAATTGAAAGTAAGTTTTCACTCCACTTTTAATATATTAGTATAAAGTTTTTATTTAATGAAAGTATTTAAATCTTTATATTAATTTATAAAAAGTCCTTATTTTATGTTACAGTCTCATGCTTTAAAGATTAGATTATTTGTGTGTGTATTTTATTTTAAAATAACGTAAAAAACGTATTAAGTTGTTGCTAAATACATTTTTGAACCAGTTAAAATAATAAAATCCATGACGACAACAACCTGATGGGGCTAGAGGTAACTTAGGTTAGGTTGATCTTTTTGCGGCGGCGTGCGTTCTGGCGGGTACCCACCCTTGGGAGCTGGAGGCTTGAGTGCTCGCCAGAGTGTACGAGTGGACGGCGGGGCAGAGGGCACTGAACTGTCGTCCAGATCCGGGGGAGCGGGAGGAAATCCGCCGGGAGTTGAGGGACGCCGTCACCCGGCGTTGGGCGGAGGACCTCACCTCCGTTCGGCGTTCGTTCGTTCTAGCGTTCGGTCCCTATCCCTACGTCTTGTGCAGGTGCTGTCCGAGCATGGTTGCTTCGGATCGTACCTGCACCGGATCGGGGAGAGGAGTCTCCAGCATGCCACCACTGCGGGGCCGCGGTGGACACGGCGGCGCACACATTGGAGGTGTGCCCATCGTGGGCCGAACCTCCCCGCGCCCTGGTGGCAGTCGTCGGGGCCGACCTCACTCTCTCCAGCGTGGACGCCGCTATGATGAGCAGGAAGGAGGCATGGGCGGCGGTAGCCTCCTTCTGTGAGGACGTAATATTACAGAAGGAGGCGGTGGAGCGCATGCGGGAGGATGACCCTCTCGCGGCGGCAAAAGACGGCGGATACAACGTCCGTCGCCGTCTGCCCCTGGGGGTGATCTGCAGGCGACAGGCGCGGGGGCGCCATCGCCCGCATTTCCAGGATTACCCCAATCTTCGGACCACAATGGCCGTGCACTCCGGCCATTGTAACGACCCCTCCCCACTAGGGGGGTCTGAGAAGCCTGCGGTAGGGCGGGCAGTCACCGGCGGGGGCCTGGACGTTATGGACTCCCAGGCCCTCTCCACGCAGGTGAGGTCGAAGTGCCGCTGGGTATTTTTAGTGGGTATACCGGGAACGCCTTTACCGGGGAGTCCCACATACCCCTCTCCCGTCCCCCGACGGGAAGGGAATGCGTAATGTCATTTTTTCCCAGCGACAAAAAAAGTTTAGTTTGATCTTTGACTCCAAAATAGCACCCTAGGAAATGCTTGCTGGTTGTTATTCCTTGATTCTATTTACTAACCGTCGCGATTATTGATGACCGTGTAGGATGGAGGTCGAATAAATTTTGTTTTATTTTTCTAAGTATATTTCTAGATCATTGAAATTTATATCATTTCCTCCAAAAATACGATGATGGGCTACTTTTTGTTACCTTCAATGGACCGTACACTGTCTGAATAAAATGAAAAATAGGCAAGATTTCCTGAAAGCAAGAATAAAAAAGGTCAAAAGATAACATATCTTGATAGTTTTCGTGACTTATAAAATGCTACACCAGGTTGACTTACGCCAAGTCCCGCATCTGAGTCCTTTTAAGAAATCGTAATAAAAATACTCGCTACTTTATTTTTTATTAGGTTGTTATCTTCTTTGATTTAAAACAAAACTTATATATCGTTGTTTATTTTTACTTAAGTATATTCTATATACATAAAAGTATATATAAACATACTAAACGAATCAATAATGTTCTTTAAATATTTGCTTTTCAATTTTCCTATTTACATTTATAGTTGAATATAGCAATAATTGTGTTCCAGTCCGCTTAGAATTGTGCTCTCCACTCAAGAGGAATCTTCGACAATGGAGGTGTTGTATTGTGTCCGCGACCGAACATGCCTTGGCAAATTGAATACAAGAACGGTTTGTAAGGATTAAATTTTTACTTTATTTAATGTTTTCTATATGATTTCATGATTTTGTGGAGAATAATTTGTATATAAGGAATTTAGTAATAATTAAGTAATTTAGTAAGTATAAATTATTTTATGGCATCGTGTCTTCGTCTTAACAAGCGGCAATGGTAAGTTCAATTCAAGACGTATTTTTCTCGAAATATAAAATTTTTATATTATTTTTGTATTGCAATTAAGAAAGTAACAAACTGCCAGATATTACCAAAACTATATGACAAATGACTGAACAATTATAAAATATTATTTTTATAGCTTTACTTGAATTTTATTTCAAATTAAGAAGAGTTAACTTCTAGGTTAGCATAGAAAGCACTTCCAAGTAATTGCCAGCAAAGAGTAAATATTTTTAGATTCTTCTAACTAAACATTTTTTCTTTAGAAACATACTTTACATAGATGTATACCCGGAAACATTATATTTTCCTACGTATAGTCAAGAAGCATCTTTGTAAGCATCTTAATCCGCTAAGATTGAATTGGTGAAGTCACTTATATTTATATAAGTGACAGATGACAAAATTGAAATTTTAGTCCAGTAGCAAATAATCTAAACTCTTTAGATTAATCATTCACTTTTTGTAGATTCAATCTATATTAGCAGCGTTTTACCTGAAATAAAACGCTTATTAATTTACTTACCTTATTCGAAGCTTTATTAAATGAGATAGGCACATCCGTTTCCCGCTTAGCTGTTTCCTTCTTAAGCCACGCCTTCTTTGTGACGTCACTTCCACTAGGCAGCACCGGCGCTTTTGGTAGGGGGCGCAGGTATAATAGCGCAGGCGCAGGTGATAATACTTACTGAGCAGCCATTAATGCTCATTTTATTCTCTGGGGACGAGGCACACTCCGTCCCCCCCCCCCCCCCCCCCCCCCCCGCCCGATAACGCTGTCAAGACCAATCAAGGTCAACAGCAATCAAGCCACTTCGAAAAAAAAAAAAAAAAAAATGTGGTAATACTCATTGCGTTTTACTTAGTACACCAGGCAGCGGTAAACCGCAAGCTTCGAATAAGGTAAGTAAATTAATAAGCGTTTTATTTCAGGTAAAACGCTGCTATTAATTTGACTGTCCCTTATTCGAAGCTTTATTAAATGAGACGTGTCTGTTATCGCCTGGTGGAAGTGATCAACGCCAATGTGACAGTATGTACTGGTATACGGATTGTTTATAAAGATTAATACAAAATAGCAAAAGGACAACCTGTCGCTCGAGTTTGATATTAATTATGGTCGAAAGTGTATTCGAGACAAGTTAATTATATATTTAAATTAACGGTAACCAAATAGACATAACTTGGTAAGTAAATAAAATAATAAAATTTGATATTGCAAAGATACTCAAATCACAATAAAAGTGAAACGATCACTTAAACACTTCAAGTCAAATAATAGAAGTAAAAAATCAGGTCACTTACCGATTCATGACAAGATTTATTTCAATGCATATAATACTTTGCGAAAGTATCCTGGCCAGAACCTCGTCAAGCGCTTGATTACCAATTCTAGAGGCAACAGCAGACATCGAACGCTGCCAAGAGTAGTTGATATACCAGTAACAATAAAGGTTTTGATTGAGCAACCAATCAAGGTACGATTTATATTTTCGATCGATTATTATTTTTTTAATATTTGATCCTCTAGCTATGCCTATTTAATGTGATCCAAAAATTTGTATTTAGTTTCACATTTTCTTCATTAATCGAACTTTCCATCCTTACTGGCTGTATGAAATAAAGCCAGTCTTTGAACCAAGCAGAGGCCAAAAAATAATATGGAATAGCCTTTAAAAACACAGCTGTCCATGTCCAGCGTCAGCAAAGTCAAAAGGTGAAATCTCCTTATTAAACAAGGTGACAGCAATATAGCACAGTGTCGTTGCACTTGAAAATGATTACACGTGACAATATTATAACTATACATATAATATTGATACTTTTTCGCCAATATCCCAGATAGGATCTTTCGACGATTAATAAGTTCACGTAGTGCTATGTATACCACATATGTACATAAGGTGACAATCTGATTCATACAGCAATATGGAATTAATTGTTATTAAATTACCATTTAAAAATTAAATAAAGATTCAATAAAATTCGACAATTTTACTGGCTTTTGGCTCAAGGTGATATATTTAGTAAGATCCATCTTAAACAATGCATCTTTTTCATGGAATGGCATACCATTTACGGGATGACGATCAGCAAGACTCCTGGAGAAGTCTTAATTGGACTCTTATAGACTATCCCCATATTTACAGACTTCCATTGTCAATTCTAGCACTTTTGGAGGAGGTGATCCTGTTGTCATGTCTACGTCCACTTTGTTCAAGCCAAGATCGTAAATGATCATAAATTGGTCTGATAGCGCGCATTCGCTCATATCTGAAGACCTAAACGCTTGTCTCTCCATAAGAGGGCGAAAAGAAAATAAATTCTGTAAACATTATTGAGATAATGGTGAAAAAAAAAAAAAAAAAAAACTGAAGCCAGAATGAAAGTCCAAGGCAAAAGCGTAAGTCACTACGCGAGGTCGACAAGATGCGAACAGGTCTATCACTGGAGCTCCCCATAAGAGAAACGCCGAGATTGTGCATGCGAGTCAGACACAATTTGGGGCTCCCTTGCAGCATCAGTGTGACTATTGTTAATTCCATAGATATAACCAGCTTTTATATGGATGTGGCATTGATCTAGAATCTGAAGCGTCTTGCCCTCGTGGCCTACAGGCTCTACCATTGACCATTTGTAGGATCGAACAGTGCTGTGCTCCAACAACAGACACATCTGTGTATACAACATCATGACATGACATCAGCACGTGTGACCAGTATCTTGTGTATACCCAAGAACCGTCGAGTGGCATGTTTTTCAGTCAAGCAACATCTGACGTTAGCGAGAAAATATCAGGGTGGTACGAAATAAATAAGTATCGACCACCTGCAATTTTGTAGCCACCACATCAATTTGTCTATTGCCAGTTGGAAAATACCGTAGCTCATCTTGCTCGTTTGTTTATCTTTAATATTTTATTAATTATTCCGTTAACCTTTAACTTAACGTTGACACCAATGTTGGACTTTCGAACCCAGGCAGGCTTTTGCGGCTTGTCTAAGGAATCCAAAGAATTCCTAAGAAGACCAGGCTTTTTCTAACAGATTTGGACGATTTTCCGTGATTTATTTTCCATCCTATTTGCTTCAGAAAATCTATGACTTTTCATTTCATTTCTTAGGATGGAACAGCTTTGGCTGGGTACCAGGAATTCATCCAAGAATATAAGAATTCTTGTTCTCTCTTAGAACCGGCGCTACGCAGTTTGATATTGCCACAAATGTTCATGGAGCCATACTCAGGCCGAATCCTAAACAGATAATTTATAGATATTCCTATTGATATGTAAAAGGCGTAGAGAACTCATAGCTTTGCAGATATGAGCCGTTTGTTTTTGAACCAAAACCGTTGATGAAGGAAAACTTGCGAGTGATCGCTTCCTCCTGCAAAACTGTTCTTTCATCTCCTTTATATTTTGTCATATCGACTCATTCGGGCATCCGCATTTTTGAATTGACAGCACAGGCTGAAGGGTATGCGATACCCTGATATTTCTCCTAGGAAATATGGTGGAACCTCTATACATTCCCGTGAATGCACCAAGCAACCTGCTTAAACAACCAACAGTCTGAATCAGAATCTTCGCTTTGAAGAGACTTGATAATGCCCATCTTCATCCAGTCATCCTCTGACTTTGACGTCATGTATTTTGTCAAAAACTTTGCACATTTGAACATTAGCCTTGAAAATGACCAATTATTCAGCTTTGTGGCTGGCAGCCTAAATGCCACCCTGCGGAGATGGGGCAATATCACTGCAATGTAGACGTGTGTAACTGCGGTTACAATAAGCTGCAAACCCCTGGGAGGGCTTAAAATTTTGAATAGGGCCCTGAGAACGGCCTTGTTACTTACCTGAAGCTGCCTGCGTAGCAGCAACAGCTATTATTTTGAGCAGGCCAAAAGCGATCAATCAAACATTGCCTGCAAATTACAAATTATTCGGTACTTCTAAAATGAATTAAGCCTTTTGGCTAAAAGTTCAAAACACCACCACGCAGAGGTGGGACAACATGAGAGCAAAGTGTAAGGATGTAACTGCGGTTACAGCAAGCAGAAAAACCCTGCCAGGGCATAAAATTTTGAATCCTTGCGAAGGACTCTTTTAAAGCTGTCTGCGAGGCAGCAGTCACAGTAACTGCGTTTACAAAAGCTGAAAAACCCTGCGAGGGCTTAAAATTTCGAGTCCCTGCGAGGGACTCATTTAAAGCTGTCTGCATGGCAGCACTCACAGTGACTTCGTTTGCAAAAGCTGAAAAACCCTGCGAGGGCTTAAAATTTCGAGTCCCTGCGAGGGACTCTTTTAAAGCTGTCTGCGAGGCAGCACTCACAGATAATTGCGTTTACCAGAAGCTGAAAAGCCCTGCGAGGGCTTACAATTTAGGCTCCTGCGAGAGCCATGTGACTTTCTTGCCTGCGAGGCAGAAATGCTGCGATAAACTCCTTTAAAGCTGTTTGCGAGGCAGCAGTCCCGTTTATTGTTTGGTTTTGCGCAAGCTAAAAGTCACCCTGCATAGGTAGGACTGCACGTGTTGATGGTATAAACTTGACTGCGTTTACAAAAAGCTGAAAGGCCCTGCGAGGGCTTGCAATTTAGGCCCCTGCGAGAGACCATGTGTCTTTCTTGCCTGCGAGGCAGAATGCACATTTTAAGATAACGTTTGCAGAAAACGTTTCAGTTCACTGCTTAATTCATTGCAGAGCTATTGTATTAAAAAAGTCGTAGTGTCACTGCAGAGTCATTTTATTATTGACATCTCATTTCTATTATTTCAGCACAGTGGCCACAATTAGCTGTTGAGCTATTCTGAAAGATACTAGATTAGCAAAAATCGTTTAATTTTTTGATGCTTCATAACTCAAAAGGTCGTAATACTTCGCCGACAAGATCTCGTAAATTATTATGTAAACCTTCACTTTGATTAAAGGCACACACATGAAGCAGCAAAAATTATATCAGCATGTCAAGTAGTTTTATATGAACCTTTTTTGTCACTCCTTTAAAGCTAAGAAAAGCCTGGCGTAAAATTGTACAATTTAAACCTCTGAAAATCTACACTGAGCATTTGTAAAAAGGCAATCGAAGCCTTAGTAATTGAAGGCTTTTTTAAATTTTGTACTAGAAGGGAGAGTAAAGATTATTTTACACTGTGGGTAGGAACCCCCTCTTAATAGATTGCTCACATTTGACATGAACACTATTATATATAGTCGATCAGACGCATGAAACATCTTTTACAAAATTTAGTAGGTACTTACATGACAGTGGTTCCCTCTGGCTTTCAACTTCCTCTTCAAGCCTTTTCGAAGACTTCTTCAAATATTAGATACGTCATATAGCTTTATCCTCTTTATTTTTACGTTACTTATGCCATGAATTGCTTGTTAACAAGGAGTGTCTGGTAGTGACCAGAGCTGGAACTTAAACTTGTATTCGGTGACCTTCGTCAATATCGACTTGACGTAGACGAAGGCCCTAGAACTTCAAATACATTATCCATACCAAATACAAAAACACAGGTCCCCGAAAGGAATAAAAAATACCAGGTATGTATAAAATCGCATCACCATTATAAGCGTGACAAATTTACAAAGTTAAACTTTAATAAAAATTTGACGGTAGACTTGCAAATAATACCAGTCTGAAATTACTTATTTCATAGATTGAACAACAGTAATTTAAATTTATTTAAAGAAGGAAAGTGTAAAAAACTTACATGAAAAATCCTCAAGTCAGGTTGATATTTTAAGAAAAATACCTTTAAAGAGTCGGATTTACACGTCGTTATAGACGTCCGACTCGGCGAGAATGAAAAACGCCAATGAGTATTAAGTCAGTCAGTCATGTATTCATCTCTCTCAGACCCCCGTGGGGGGAGAGGGGAAACGGCATCAGGGCATTGCCCTCTGGCCGTGGTTTCTCTCGGCGCCCATGACCATGGGCGCGTCATTTGGTTGGGCCTGGGCCCTTGGAATAGTCCCTTTGCAACCAGGGAAGGGAGTGAGGCATCAGATGAGGGGAGAGCTATGGGCTGCCAGGGCGGTCAGTCCAGCCGGGTGGAACCTCTTGTTCAGAGGAAGCCCAGCTTAGACGACCAGCGACCTTAGCAGCTGCTCAGGAATCAGAGGAGGGGGAGGGAAGGATATCCCTAGGGAGTCGCCGTCTAGGGGCATCTGGAGGACGGGTGTGCCACGGTGCGATGTCTCGGATATGGTGGTGGTCCGAGGCATCAGCACGGTGGAACATCCGGGCCGCAAGCACTGAGACGTGTTCTTCGAGGCTCTCGATACGGAGATCACGCTGGATAGTAGCGTTTCTCACGTATCGAGGCGCCCCGACCACACGCCTCATGCTAAGGTTCTGCAATACTTGCAGTAGATTGCGTTGGCGCGGGCTGGCCAGCGAGTACCAGGCCGGTGCGGCATATGTCAGGTGCGGCCTGACATAGGTTTTGTAGATACATATTTTGGTCCGTATCGGGAGTCTTGAGCGGAAAATAGGCCGCAAGAGGTTCAAGGCGACCCTGGCCGCATTTCGGGCCTTTTGTACCTGGGCCGTCATTGACAGTCCCTGGTCAATGACCACTCCCAGGTAGGTGGCAGTTGATGCCCAGTTGACCTCCGTGTCGTTTATGACTAGCGGAGGAGGCTTCTGACGTTGGCTCTTGAAGCAGACGGCTTGTGTTTTCTGCACATTGAGCGAGAGCCTCCACTCCGCTAGCCAATCCGGCAGGAGGTTCAGCGCTCTCTGGAGCTTGGTGGCAGCGTGTTTCGCGTTCAGCGATTTGGTCAGGAGCGCTATGTCGTCGGCATATAATGCCAACATAGCGTCCTGACCCACCGGAATGTCATCGGTGAACGCGGTGTATAATGTCGGGGACAAGATGCTGCCCTGCGGTACTCCGGCTAGTATGGGGCGGCGAGAAGAGATGGCGTCATTTACCCTCACCCTGAAGGATCTCTCTTGTAGAAAGCTTTGAAGCACTCTTGCCAGGTGGTGAGGGACACCTGCGCGGAGGACCTTGTGCAGCAGGCCTGGGTGCCACACGCGGTCAAAGGCCTTTGCCATGTCTAGGAAGGCCGCTGTTGCCACTTCCTTTCTATTCGTGGCGGCTGCAGCGAAGTGTATCACCCTAGCCACCTGGAGGGTGGTAGAGTGGCCACTTCGGAACCCAAACTGTTCGGGGCGCGGTTCGAGGTGCGCCCGAAGAAGAGGTAGCAACAGCTTCTCGAACAGCTTGGATAGCGAGCTTAGGAGGGTTATGGGGCGGTAGCTGTCCGGGAGCCGAGGGTTCTTCCCTGGTTTGGGCAACATCACCACCAGGCCTTCCTTCCACGCCTGGGGAAAATAGCCCAGGCGCAACACGGCATTGAAGAGCCTGGTGATAAAGGTGATGGCCCTGGTAGGCAGGTGTCTGAGGGAGGCATTGGTGATATTGTCTCTCCCCGGAGCCTTCCTCGCTTTGAGGGAGGAAATGGCCTTCCTCACGCTCGACGGGGAGAGAAAGGGTGGCATAGGTGATGGGAGGGGAGGGTGCTCCAGTAACTGAAGGACCT
>JAZFAU010000654.1:0-64805 GCA_037178615.1 Dione vanillae | reverse complement strand
TGTGTATGTATATTTTTAGAATTTTAAAAAATTTATGAACGGATTTGATGCTTAACAGAAAAAATTTTTTTTGCTTTAAAGGTCTCAGATCGAAATATCCAGCAGATACCAGATAACATTGACTGTCAGTTTACTATCTGACACTTATCTGAAACCCTTTTGGATTACAAATATACAGAAAGCATGGAGTGATCAATTAATCGTAAAAAGCTTTTTCCTTCTGCTCCAACGTTTTTCTTATTATCTTATTTTTTATATACAACCGATTACGTAGGAAAAAAACAAGTACAAAACCAACTTTCTTTACTTCCTTTAAAAGAAATCTAAACCTATGGTTTTGCTTTACCATAAACAAAAATTTTATTTTTAAGGTTAATTTGACAGATAACACTTAGTGTCAAGATACTCCGTTCTCTATTATCCACAAGTTCGCATCTACTAAATTAAAAAAAAAAATAATTTAATTTATCCCCCCATTTTATTATTTACTTTTACACAAGCAGTTCCAACTTAATACCTATATAGTTAGCTTAAAACAGTATACCGCATATAGTAGGTAGAGAGCGGGGACCTAGTGTTAAGACACTCCGTTCCTTACATTTTGTCCAATCTAGAACACTAGGTGTTACAGGAGGAGCTCAACGCCGCGCTTGGTCTAGATACCACTAGAAAATGAAACTAATTCCTTCTCCCCCCACGGGAATTGAACCCGCAACTGTCACGGCTACAGTCCTACTAAACACGTTCCTAAAGAAAAACAAGTAGCGGTATTATGATTTCTCAGTCTACTAAGAGATTTCAACTATAGAGTACAGTTGTATACAACTCCCCCTCACGAGAATCGAACCTGCAACCTTCGCGTTTACATAATCAGACTATTAAAAAGACATCTTAAAAGCTATTATAAGAAAGCACCAACACCGATTTTATTTAGAAACATCCACAATTATTTGGGAAAGCTCGTACTAATTCTGTTGTAATCCTAAAAACCCTTCAAGCAAAGTATTCCGTAGGCGGAAGCGAATGGGTTTTGGGGTCGCTTTTGTTTCGAGAAATATATACATTAATAAATATAATTATTTTATATGTTTATTTATATGTCATATTATGTTACAGATGAAAAGTAGAGATGCGTCATTATTTTCTCCGTTTTGGAGTTGTTTATACAAGGGGAGGTCGGGGAGTTCATTTCATTTGGGCTATACACAAAATTATTGTAAAAGATTTTGACAAAAGGATCTCCACATTTTATACCGCAGAACAAGCATAGAGGTTGGAGAACACTCCGTTCTCCGCTTTTCAACTATAAATTTAAGAAATTTATTAAATCACTATTACATACATATGCCACAGAAAAACATAGTAAATTCTAATAATAAACTTTATGCTTAAATACTATTAACTTGCTAGAAAACGTATCTAAAGAATTAGAACTAAGTAATTAGGCACAACGTCTGTCTGTAAGCGCGACGATTTGTGGCTTCGATTCTCACTCAGGAAAAATAAGTTTTCCATTTCTATTTTCTTCTCTGTGGAAACTATGCAAACATTGCGCTAAATTTCACCACTAAGCACGCAATACCTTGAAAGACAGAAAGCAGGAAACGGAGTGTCTTAACACTAGGTTCTCACAGTTCCTGCGGTTCACTCTGCCTACCCTTCTTTATACGAGATAAAGCGTGAAGCTAAAATAACCCCCAATTCCACTTGTACGAGATAAGGCAATCTGTCAAAAGAACCCCTTCGCGTCTAGATGCGGTGCAGTAGATTAAATAAATCCTCGTCGACAGCGAGTCAAAGTGACGGCTGACATTTAGCGGTGCTGTGAAAGGGGATCGCGCCACAGACGTCTCAGCATCTCTGTGGACCAAGCCAGGCGTGCCGCGTTGTTTTCACAGTTGAAGGGATTTGCCAAAAAGCCATTTGAATGCGCAAAAACTTGGCAGATTCTTGCACGATGCTTTTTTTACTGTCTAATAGTGTAAGACAATTTTATTTGTTCATTATTTAGTGATTATTCACTTTGTTTTTCACTTTATATTTTCGACTTAAGTTAAAAAGACAGGCTACTATGCAATATCAAAGAGAATTTTTATTGTTATAGATTAAATATATATCTAATTCAGAAAAGTCTCATTAAATCGAACCTCGATAAGTCGAAAATCTCTTTATTTCGGAAAAATGTTTTGTTCTCTTCATTTCAACTCTCTATTTGTCGAAATCATCAGTCAGTCATAAGTTATAATTTAATTAGAACTCTGTATCTGCCAAATGTTGAAACATATAGTTTTATTTAATCCACTTTAAGAATTTTGATCGAATTGTTATTAAATTTACCTCCATATGGATCTCAACCTATTTTAAATCGAACCAAAATCCGATTACGTCAAGTTTTCGGCGCCTCCTTAACATTACCTATAGAAACTCTACCGTATAAAACTCTTTTTTTTTATAATTCAAAAACAAATTTTCAAAAGTATAATAATTTCCCAACACATAAATAAATCAATATTTATGACGTAACACACAAACTGATAAACCCACACATTTCGTCATAATCGTGCGAGATATTCCGAATATAGCTAGTAAGTAATGTTTTATGACAGTTTCGTGACTGAGTGAATGCAACGTGTCCCCAAACGACTTAACCGTGGGGATTACAGCAGGGGTGGCTTCGAGTCAACAGTGTTAGCATCGATGTTAATGGGAATTATTATTGAGAAGTGCTCTCGTGTCGATGGCCAATTTAAACAGAAATTACGTCTATATGTCCGAATAAAATGTTGGATGAAAACACGCAGATACTTAGTTTATGTGAGTTTTTTTTTGGAGTTTCAGGATGGCTAGATCAAAGTTAATGGGCCAGTTTGTACTCTATATTTTTATGATTTTAAAGTATTAAGTTATTTTTTATCCTCATTGTGAAAGCGAGGATAAAAAATACCTCTTCTAACCTCAGAAAAATAGCACTCTCTCTTGCCAAAATATTATTCTTTGTAATGAGATAGATCTTTGACTAGCGGAAATTTGTAAATATCTCCCTACAGAGATGCTAACAACGAAATAAGTTGTATAAAGCATATAAGAATTTCGACGAAGCGTGATCAAAGACACATGGTTTAGTAGTAAGAGCACTTGCAAGAAGGTGCTAGTTCATTACCCGCTGCATTCAAATTTTATACGATTTATTTAAGTATTTTTCAGTACGCACTCTATCCAAGTAGTTCATAGGATTATTGGGGATTGGGTATATTTACAACAAAAGAAACAACAATATTTTAAAAAAAACTCATCACTCTCTTCAAGCAAAAAATGCTCTTTATGTCCAAAATTAGGGCAAAATATAAAAAGTAGTGTCATAACACTACATAATCTCTCGCTCCAAATGCGTGGGTGAACATAAAAAGAACCGTCCACAAGACTCACACAACAAAATTACTTTGGGATCATAAATAAAAGAACGGCACATTTTTATCGCTTTGTTGTAAAATGGAATTTTACAAGCTTTATATCTTATATCTTTGTCCTAGTTTCGGTTTTCAAACTGATATATATATATATATATATATATATATATATATATATATATATATATATAATATATATATATATATATATTATATATATATATATATATATATATATATAATATATATATATATATATATATATATATATATATATATATATATATATATATATATATATATATATTATATATATATATATATATATATATATATATATATATATATATATATATATATATATATATAGGCAGCAGAAACTCAGTGGTAAGAACTATAGAATTAGATCATTGATACAAACAAAACGATTTATCATCACCATTAGATGAAGACACGTAAAATTGGGACCACTAGGGTTGTTCCATTATAGAATTTTACCCCTAAAATTATATTAAAATGGGGATGAAACTTTGTATGAGACCTTCGCCATTTTTGAAGTTAATTGAAGTACTAACCATAAATTATTATAACTATAACGCGTTTCGCACGTGACGTAATATACGTGGAATGTTTTAATTCCATAAAGCAAAATGTAGAGAACGAGATCACTTACTATTTATCTATTTATCATTACCATAGACAAATAATTTATTAAAATTATAAAAAATATATATTTAATCTAAACATAGTCATTATTACCCGACTTCCTCCCAATATTTTTAATTTTTACTTCCTACAAAACAACGATGTATATCGACCCCAGGAATAATTAATTAATCAAGAAAAATTTGGCAAGTGCGGCGTTGAGTCGCGCTACTCAACATGCAATGCCTCGATAAGGCGGAAGGCGGAGAACGGAGTGACTTAACACTAGTTTCACACAATTTCTGCAGTTCCCTCTACCTACCCTGCTATGAACGGGATAAAACGTGAAACCAAAAAAAATTACATTAAAAATATATATCACAATAGACGCCAAATATTGCTTTTGTTACAAGTTAACACAAATCAATCACTAAATGACGTCTCTGAGAGCCAATCAAGCTTAGAAAGTACATCAAAGCTTTATCACAGATTAGGTAAGGAATAGGTAAGAGCCTGTTACCTGTACCTTACCTGTATATTACGAAAGCACTTGCTCTGTCAGTGTGTGGGTGGAAACCTAACCGCTATTATACAAAACGCTTATACTAGTTTAGTTTAGGAGTTATATACGATTGTGCAAACTAACAGGCAGGCAGAGGTATTTGGGCGAAGTTGCTATTAATAGATTATTAAATCGACTGTGAGGACCGTCGTGGCACAGTGGCGTAGCGTCTGCCTGTAAACGCGACGGTTTGTGGGTTCGATTCCCATGAGGGGAAGATGGATTCTCCTATTTCAATTTTCTTTTGAGTTACGCCACTCAACAAGCAATGCCTCGAAAAGGCGGAAACGAGGGAACGGAGTGTCTTAACACTAGGTTCACATGGTTCCTGCGGTTCCTCCTGCCTACCCTGCTATGTACGAGATAAAGTGAAAACTGTAATTTGACAAAAATATAATGATTTAGCGGTTAGTCATCGTTGAAATCTTGAACTAAATTTTTGTTCTTCTCTTTCGCCTCGTATATTATCATTAATCTCTTCATATACGACCTTCCAGCAAGGAAGGCGCATATTTCCTTTATCAATTATTATTAACATCCATCATTTTATTAACTGTACTGTAAAGCTTAAAGCCATCTTCTCTACATAAAAATAATATTATAAATAAAATAATACTTTTTAATAAGGGAAAAGGTTACAGAGAAGAGAGAGAGAGAGAGAGAGATTTAGAGTATGACCATTTATTTACTAAATGTCACTGCAATACATAGAGATTGACACGCAAAAGAAAAATCTAAATCTAAATATTATTATTATTATTTAAAGGCGGAAAGTGGGGACGGAGAATCTCTGCCTATCCTGTCATGTACGGGATAAAGCGTGAAGCTACAAAAAAAATAATATTCCATTAAAATACTTTGCAATCGATAACTTACACTTAAATGTCAGTAGTGTAAGTCATTATATTACATGAGCTTATTTAACTTCACGCTTAAACGCAAAAAAAATACTATTAATAAGACACTCCGTTGCTGAGTCCCTGCTTTCTCTGTCCCCGCTTTCCGCCTTTTTCGAGATATTGCGTGTTGAGTGGCGGAACTCAAGGCCGCGCTTTGCCTAGTTTGCCAGAGCGAAAAAAATGGAAATAGAAAAATCCATCTTCCCCTCACGGGAATCGAACCAACAAACCGTTGCGTTTACAGGCAGACGCTACGCCTCTGCGCCCCCAAGTTATTTACTTGTATACAATTTAAATCTATATATAAAAGATATATAAAAAAAAACATATTAAACCGTATATCTATATGTAATTTGTGTACATAAATCTCAGAATCGCTTAACCGGAAAAAAACTTAAATAAACATATTCTTATATGCTTTATACAACTTATAGCGTTGTTAGTAAGAATTTCGACGCAGGGTGATGAAGAACGCATGGCTTAGTGGTCAGAGCGCTTGTACGGTTTGCAAGAGGCGCGGGTACAAATCCCGTTGCGTTGAAATTTTCCTATGATTCCTTTTAGTATTTTTTCTATCCTTAGTGTGTATTAACATTAAAAATCATAGGAATATTTAATAACTTACCTGATTTATATGTCAATTTAGACTCGTCTAAAATTAAGCCTTATTTTACTTGAATTGATAAATAATTAAAACAATATTATTAATATAGAAATAATGACGAAAAAAGTTCTATTGAACTTCTACTGTACGACCTACAATAGTCCCTCTATATAAAAAATACGACTATAGGCTAATCCAATTGAAAAGCTACAATAAAAGCTCATAAAGACTATTACAAAAATAAACATAAACTAAACGCAACGATCTAATAAAACACTAAACGCATTTGTTTATATACAAACCGAGAAAATAACTTTTAATTACTGGGAACACTTCATAAAATACAATTAGCGTTAAACTCCCATTAGAGGGAGAGCGGAGACGTCAGCGGAGCCCTACGCCATAAACAACGTGCACCCTCCTACCATTATTTATGTATTCCTTCACTAAAAACTTAACTAAACAAATTAAAAAAACCTCCATAGTTAAATGAGGTAAAATCAACTTACATCAAATTTATACGACTTTAAGCGTTTATAACTAAGTTTTTGCCGCTAACAAAACGATTTGTAGGGAATCGACGACACGATCAACACTTTAGAGTGCGGATCGATATTTAAAGGCAATATTATAAGAAAGCAACTCACCTTGGATATACGTAAACAAATGTAGGCAAGCGATTAAGAAAATCCAGTTCCCGACGCCAAAGCGACACATTTCTGTCCGCCACATAATTGAACACACAGTAAAGACACTGCACAATATGTTTTAATTCATAACATTTACATTTTCACATAATAACGTGTGTTTTATTAGTATTTTGTATACGAGAATCGGATAGTACTGCACTCCGCCATTTTCGTCACAGACTGAACTCGATAATGAAAGGTCATTGTCCGGAACAATCGCGTTACGAAGTGAAGTGTGCGGTCCAACGTGAATGTAGCTGCGAGTTGGTTGTATAGACAATTTGTTTTTTTTTTAATTGCGTTTTGTTATTGCATTGGATGTTGTTTGTTTTGTGCGAGGAATTTATTCTATTTTAAGTTAATAATTATTTAAAACATTGTTAAAAATCATTTTCATCAGAGATAATATCTTCAATCAGTCGTAAGACTATAAACGAATGGGTTCTAAGTATTAATGGCGATTACACGATGAGACCAGTGTCACATTTGCCTCTTCAGAACACCTAAGCCTTTTCACTGTAAAGAGGGTTTCAAAAGGTCCTTGGCTAGCTAGCTAATATTTTTCTTTGTGTAAATCTACTTCTGTTTGTACAGTTGGAATATCCAGGTATTTGTCTCATCGTTTCTGGGAAACCGCTAGCGATAGATCTCAAAATGTTATTTTGAACCCGTTGTATGCACATGACATTACTTTTGCTGGTGCAGCCATAGGGCTATTCCATATGTCCAGATGGGTTTTAACACGGCCTTGAAAATAAACAGCTTATTGTCTACTGATAGGAGTTACATCTTTTTGGCTAGTATAATTTTTAGTAGAACTTAAAATTAATTTCCTCTCGTTTTTTTTGGGTTACAAATTAAAAAAAAAAAGTAAATTTAGTGATTTGCATACTTTAATACAAGACACTGGCAGCTGAAACACAATTTACATTAGTACGGCTGTCATCGCTCACCTCTAGTTTTGTAAATTACTAAATCAAATTATATGTATGTGTATCTGTATCGGGTTTTTTAACTAAAATAAAAATATTTAAAGGATTAATTTCTAATTCAAAAACGCAATAAGAGTATTTTTAATTTAAAAAAAAAGTCCATTTTTAAAATTCCCATAGCATTTAAATTTAAAAATTTGTTAAATTCACATAAAATTTAAATTTAAATGAAATATTTTTTTTAAATATATTATTCATTTTCAGTCAATCAAATATTATACATATAAGAACAAAACGCTCGACGCTTGACGCTAACTTCATGTTCTTTTTCTTCTTCTTTTCTCTTTATTTATGGCGTTTCGAGCGTGCCATTTGAGCACAATTCCTTCCCCAAATGTCACTTTGAATGGAGAACCAAAAGGGAGAATGTACGGAAAAAAGAGATATCATTACAACAGTTGGAGAATGCATGTTTAAAAGAGACCCATTTTAAATCCTTCACCTATAAAAAAATCACAGATATCTACAAAAATTACAGACAAAAAATGGGGTTAGTAAAAAACAATATTTACTGAGTGTTAGCTTATACTTTAATATTTTTATTTTAATATATTTACAAAAAAATTTTACACAAAGGACAAAAACAAACATTAACAAACATTGAACATTAGGGGGCGGGGACTTTAAGGGGAGGACATCATAAATGGGGCGAGCTAATTTGGGACAAGAAAAAAGGGATATGGGCAGGAGAACCGTCGTCTAGTCCACTTCCACAGTGAATGGTCCCTGCCCCGGTCTTGGCCAGATGAATAGGTTACTTGCATGTCCAAGGCGAAAACGCAAATTGTTGAAATAACTTTCCGTTCCGCAAATTTTTGAGAATAAAACCAAGGACGCTTTGGGATATCAGGTTGAAGAAATGCGTAATATTTCCTTTCTGGGATTTTGTCGAATCCCAGTATTTACCGGGACTTATCCAAATGAGTTCTTGCAAGAGACAACAGATCATGAGCCGAATTCAAAAAATGTTCCAAGGTACCACACTGGACAGCTAATTTAGCACAAGAGTCTGCAGTTTCGTTCCCCTGTTTCCCAGAATGGCCGGGGATCCAAACCAAGTAATACCCAAAACCCCTTGAGATGACATGAGTATAATTCTTCACGAATCCTTAAAAAAATTGAAGATCTTAATTTACTTTAAAAGGGGTTACCCTTTATAGCCATTAAGCAGCTTAGTGAGTCATAAATATAACAGTTTTTTTAAACGTTAGGGGACTGTGAAACAGGTTTGCTTCTAATAAAGAAACAGCCTCACCTGTAAACACTGAGGACTCGGGGGGACATTTGAATTGTAAATAATTTTGAATTTTGGAATCCAGCAAGCTGCACCAACACAGCCTTTTTTGAAAGCTTTGACGCATCATATAGATGTGTAAGAAATTAAACCTTTTTTCATTTACTGCCTCTAAAATTTTGTGTTAGTGCCCGGCTCACCCTTGGTCAAGCCAAGATCTGTGAAATAGTGGGAAGAAAACCCAAATGCATTGTACGGTTACAATACAAAGGATTAGAGGGAAAACGTGACAGAGGATTTGGAAGATTGTGAATTTAAAGGGAAGCTATTAAGCAGGAATGGAAAAGGCTTATTACGGGATAATAGGTCAGCTAGCTCAGTCAGCTTAGACCACAGAGGATGGGACGAAAGCTGCAGCATTTTACCCACAAATGGGTCCGAAAGGAATTGTCTACGAATAGGCAAGGGGGGATAAACACTTCTACTTGAAGTGCGTTAGTAGGAGTAGACTTCTTTGCTCCTAGGATAATGCGCAGGCATTTGTACTGAATGCGATTAAGTTTTTCTGTGGCTATTTTGTTGAATGGGTCCAGGACAAATAATGCGAAATAAATATGACTACGGATAATAGCACCGTACAGAAGCTTTTGAGTATACGGGTGTGCACCCCACCACACACCAATCAGCTCTTAAAGCTTTAATCCCTTTTTTCGCATTTTTACTGAATATTCAGCGTGCGCAATTCCGTTGTCGTTTATCGAGTACTAGCCAAAAAATTTCACAGTATCCGTTACCTGAATGGGAGTACTATCATACATAATATGAAAATTTGGAATATTCCTCTTTTTAGAGAATACCACCACTTGGCACTTTGCAATGGATAGAGCAAGGCCTGATTAGAAAACCACTGATAAAATAGTGCAAAGCAGAATTTAAGCGAAAAGTTATGTCCTCTACAGAGCATGAGCTGTAAAAAAGGACGATATCATCAGCATACTGAAGGTGTTACAAAAATTGTTAACAGCTAATTCGAGGTCATGTGTATAAATGTTATACAACAGAGGACTAGAGGGGAAACCCCTGAGGAAGACCTTTCCAGACGAGTCTGGATGGTACAGTAAGAAGGGGGTGTTTAACAGATACCGAACGACCGGTTAGAAAATTACAAATGAAATGAATCATCCTCATCGGAATACTCAGCTGTTGCTTTTTCTGCCTGAGCAACGGAAGATTGACATTATCATAACAGATGCAACATCTAGGAAAACACCCACCAAATACTCTCCTTTGGCAAAAGCTCGTCGAATGTCTGTAGAAAAAATACTGAGACTATCTACCGTACTAACCCCCTTTCTAAACCCAAAACTGAGAGGGGCTAATATTTTTCTGCTTTCCAATATCCATTCCAATGGGTTTTTAAAAAGCCTTCAGTAATTTTTGCTAATGTAGATGATAGCGCAATGGGTCTGTGGGAAATTTGGGATCAGAAGGACATTTTCCAGGCTTTAAAGGGTAGGGATAACAAACGGGGTTTCCATGAACTGGGGATGTTACCTGATTGAAAAATAATATTAATTAAATCCAAAAAAAAAAATTTAGATTTTTCATTCAATTTTATTATGAATGAAAAGGGGGCACCGTCTTTGCCTGGACTATGTCTTTCAAAACCGTTAAACGCTTTTTAGCTCTTCCAAAAAAAAGGGAGCATCCTTTCCTCTGAAGACTCAATCGGCAACTCAAAAAATAAAACGGAGGACGGGAAAGAAAGGAGGAGCCAATTTGTCAGCAAAATCGTTAAGCCATTTAGATGGATTATTGGAGTTAGGGCTAGGGATCTGCTAAGAGATCGGCGAAAACTCTTAACATTTGTCCACACAACAGAGGAAGGGGTGCGAGGATTAAGGGATTCACAGAAATTAAACCCCCCCAAGTCTTTTTTTCTTCCAAAAAAGTTTTCCCAAAAATTTGCATCGCTTCGTTTAAATTCAATATAATTTTCCATTGTCATACAGGCTGCGTATGACACCTCAGCAGATGTTCGCCGATTGACAGAATCAGAGCATTCCTGATCCCCCCGGGATTGGGAAAGGGAGCCGATTCTGAATGGGAAAGTTTTTTTTGGGGGTATGTAATCGGTGCAGATAAAATGGCAGAAATAAACCCATCATAGCAAAAAATGACATTCTCATAATTAACAGACTCAGGGAAAACTATCCGAAAGCGGTCCACAGAGTCAGCATACTCATTCCAGTTTGGGTTTTTTTAAGTTAAAATTTTGAAGCGGGAAAGTATTAAATGGGGGAAAGGAAATCGATTATCAAACACAAAAAAATTGGAAATGACACTACCATAGGTGGAAGGAAGTACGGACCATGTAGTAAGGGAAACAAAAGAAGGAGATGATAAAGGAAAAATCAATAGCAGTCCTAGGGTTCTGATTTGGATTAACCCAGGGTCGGTGAACCATCATTGAGGATGCAGAGATCAACATCATCAATCATATCCACCAACGAAGGAGAAATCCATCACAGTAATAACACCCCCACAAAATGTGATGGGTGTTAAAAACACCCAGGACCAGCACAGGGAAAAGGAAGCGAAAAAATAATAGACTTTAGCTCAAGGGAAAAGGGGAAAAGGAAGGTGAGGAATATAAACAAAAAAAGGAGATGTTAAAGGCTCTCACGCAAAACCATTAATCTGTTTACTGTGAGAAGGGAGGGGATCGAGAATAAGGCGAGGAGTGCCGGATAAGGAGGCACTACCTCCATACCCTCATTTCCCGTCCTCCCTTAGACAGGAGAAACCTGACACCCTGAAACGGGCATCAGGCAACAGCAAATCTCCGAGAGGGCAAAAATAACAGGTTTATAGTGAAACAAAACAAGTAGTTCAGGCTTTTTAGGCCGAACACTTTTACTGTTCCACTGGAGGAAGTTCAGTGGAGCCTTGTTTAGGATTTTGAATATTTTGAGTAGGTTTTGGGCAACGTTGGACGGTAAGGGAAATTCATCGCAGGTTGAGATTATGCTTACAAGGGTTTCTGTAAGAGCAACTAACAGATCCTTGCGAGAATCAGTTGAATTATCAACACCCTGCCCAAGTGCACAACCATTGGGGGGAAGAGGAGCAATTACCAACTAGGGCTTGATGAGCTTGTCTATCAAATCCCTTTGCTAGAGGAGCGCGGGGACGGGGAGATTGCAAAAAAGTTTTGCGATAGGACTTGGGGGGAAAAGGGGTGGTAGAAGATTTCTTTTGATGAGGGATTACATTTGTGTAAATAGGAGGGGAGAACAATTCCTTGCAATTCTGCATAGGCGTTGGACAGACGGGGAAAAGGGAAGCTGCTTCTATGTAGGAAAAGCATTCCTGAGCCATAACAATTTTTAAATTTATTGTTGCCTTGCAAACTCGGGCAATCCTTATCAGTAGCAAAAAGCTTACTACCACAAAATAGACAATTTGAGTTATCTTTAGTTTTGTCACATGCATCACCTGTATGTGACTGGGAACACCTATAACACTTTGGGTGAGATCTGCACTGAGATTTAACATGTCCAAAACGACAGCAATTAAGGGATTGGATTTTGGGAAAATTTTTAGGGTTCAACGGGAAGAGATGAATGATAGGAAAAGACCCTATCAGGCAACTGTTGACCACGGAAAATAACTACAACCGACTGGGTCGGGATCCATGTAGTTACTCCCTCATTATATTCTTCCTATTCAATCTCCTTGCTTTCAATACTAGTCCAGAACCAGAGGGGAAAAACCAATGACTCAACTAGTTCATCCAGAGAAAAAACCACAGGAACATCCCTAATTTACCATTCGAGTAATATTGAAAGTTGGAAAACGCAACATATTACTTAATTTTAAAAACAGGGGTTTTTAAAAAAAAATTCGCTGCAGTAGCAGAAGAGAAATGAACGCTGATCTTATTCCGACCAACATTCTTAACTCCATCATTAGTAATACCTGTGATCTTATTTCTGTGTAAAAAATGGCCGAATTTAATTGCTCTTATGGTGGTACCGGCTGCGGGGGCAGGTATTTCCCTCGACACGTACACAATAAAGGGCCTTTATCGGAATCTATGTAGGATTTCGGACTTTCAGAAAAGGGACGGGTGGACATATAAGTTTTGGATAGAAGGCGTCGCGGTATTAGGATCTATAATAGTCTTCTTTGCACTAATTATATTATTTGAGGATGAAGCTTCCCCTTGTCTTTTTCGTGTTACTGTCGACTCAGAATTATTTCCACCAGGATCAGGGGGATCAGGTGGAGGATCAGGATCCATAATGAAAAAGATAACCTAAATGAACGTAAACTAGTCTAACCTAAATAAACAACACAAATACTCACTACAAACAATCACCTTGTTAGAATGGAACCTTTTATAACACAAAACAAATTCCACTATAGTAAAATGGAAAGAAAAAACACTACCCTAATAAAAACTCTCACTAACACGTGTGTCAACCAAAACAAACGTCAGCGAGCTCCTAACTTCATGTTATAACTAAGTTATGTCAAACTCAATTGACATTTAGCAACCAAACAATTTGTGTACGCGAGTCATTTTTATTTAAAATAAATCTTAATTTAAACCATGTTTCTATATTAATGAAAAATTTTTTACGATAAAATTTAAAGATAAAAATAAATATGGAATTAATATATTCAGTGAGACGTAAACCAATTAAGTGTGAACCGCCACATTATGACGGGTAAATTTGTTTTAGCATTATTACTTAAATAAATATATAAATATTATGAATACTTGCCTTTTTATTTTAAATTTAGTCAAAATTGTGTTTTATTAATATAATTCTAATTGCATTTCAGTACAACAGACCCAGAAATAGTGAGACCTATATGCAAAATATCAATATGTAATATTATAGCTTTTTCCTCCCTAACGGAGCTAAGTGACCGTGATGGAGACACTTGGGGTGGACATGTGTACGTCTGCGACCTGGACACACCGTGGGACAGCCATAAAGTTACCAGTACCGTTCATCCTGTAAGTAGATTTTAATATAACAACTTGCTAACAACGAAATAAGTTGTATAAAGCATATAAGAATTTCGACGCGGCGTGGTGAAGAACGCAAAGCTCAGTGGTGAGAGTGCACGGTTCACAAGAGAGTGTGGGTTTGATTCCCACTATATTCATTCCGTTATGTAAGTGTTGTTTCAATCCTCAGTGTGGATTAACACTTTAAAAATAAAAATAAAAGATTTTAATATATTTTTAAATATTTTATTATATATTTTCAGATTTCCTTCCAGTATATGTATTGGTTTGTTACCTGAATACAATCACTTGTAATCTTATTTTTGTACAAATAAATATCTTGTACCTCTGCTCTGTCGTGTTTACTGTGTTTTAATAAAGTCTTATGTTGTGTTATTCGTAATTCAAATTAACATTATATTTTAGTTCAATTTGAATCTTAAAAATATATTAATTAGATAAGCGAAGGAACTTCTAATTAATCATAAAAATAAATGAAATATATATATCTATTTATTATTTTAAATATAAAAAAATTGTTAGATGAAGTTCAATGAAACTTGAACTTTTGAATTAAAATCAATATGGTCTTTTTAAAGGCTACATAGGTTTTCAGAAGTTATAATAGGATCTTTAAAAATTAATTATCAAGATAACCAAAAAAATATAGGTCTAGTTCATAATTCATTAGATTTGTATCTATTTCTTTATAATCTTGTTAAAAACTAAAAGTGATAAGTGTTTAGTCCTTTAAAGAAAAACATATATAAAGTAAAAAAATAACAGGTAGGTTGTATATTTTGCCAGTAAAGTTGTAGTCACAGTGAAATTATTTAATATTATTGACATTCAAAAAAGGAAGCTTGTAACTTCTTATTTGAGGACCATTGCAGTACAGAGGTAAAGCATCTGCCTGTAACCATGACTATTTGTGGGTTCGATCCCTATTAGGGGAGGATGGCTTATTTTAATTCAAATATCCTTACTCTGGCAACTATACAAGTGCGGCGTTGAGTTCCACCACTTAACATGCAATGTTTCAGACTGTCTTAACATTAGGTTCCCAAGGTTCCCGTAGTTCCCTACACCTACCCTGCTACAAACTTAAAAAAAAGCTATAAAAAACTTACTTTAAACTATGTAACTGTGACTTTACTTCCAGGTGTCAGCACTGGAATGGGACGGAGAAGGCAAGCAGCTGTTGGTGGCAACCACTGTGGGGGAAGTGTCTGTGTTCGGTCAAAAGGAATTCCTATTAAACGAGTGGACTTGCTTGTACACTGCTAGTTTTCCAGGTATTATTAAGGGTTTAAAAACATTATATTATTTTTTATTATTTTTGTTTATGGCTGGAGAGTATAAAGTATTATATTATTATAAATACAGTCTTGAGTGATCTTCGATAATCTGGCAACCCCCAGTAATCTGAAATATTTTAAACAAGAAAAAAACAAACAAATATATATATATATATATATATATATATATATATATTATATATTATATATATATATATATATATTATATATATATATATATAATATATATATATATATATATATATATATATATATATATATATATATATATATATATATATATATATATATATATATATATATATATATATAGTATGTATATATATGTTTTTATTTGTAGGTGAACATATAATAGCAGCAATGTTCTTCCACAACGGTCGTCGTATAAACGTATTGGACAAGAAACCGGACGCTCCCATTTGTGAGAGGATCCAGCAGTTGAGACCAGCGCCCACTTTGAAAGGGTTTGGGTGAGTGAAAGTTAATTGTATTTAAGTATTTAATTGTCCGTCGTGGCGCAGAGGCGCAACGTCTGCCTGTAACGCGACAGTTACTGGTTTTCGATCCCCATCTGGAAGAGTGATTTTTCCTATTTCCATTTTCCTTCGCGCTGGCATCTAAGGTAAGCGCGGCGTGAGTTCCGCCACTCAACACGCAATGCCTCGAAAACGGCGGAAAGCGGGGACGAGAAAAGCAGGGACTAAGCAACGAGTTTCTTAAAGCAAGGTTCCCCCCCACATCCCTGCAGTTCCCCCTCTGCCTACCCTGCCATGCTCGGATAATGCTGAAGTTATTTAATTGTAATAATTTATACTGTTGCTATTGTTTATATATATTTATAATATTTTTTTTAATATTATTCTCCTCTATATTATATTCGATAATAAGAGTAACGATTTGTTGTTGTAATCAATTTTGACGAAGTTTAAAATAAGATATTTTAAGATCCAAGAAGTAATATACTCATATAGTCTACTACTTACGGAAAATGAAAAAAAAATGAACGTAGCGGGATTCGTACCCGCGCCCTCTTGCGAACCGTGCAAGCGACCGAGTGACCGTAAAAACACAAACTAACATAGTCTATTTTTATTATAAAAATGAGGGTAGAACGGGGTTAAATGTTACAAGCACCATGTGTGAAGTTGGTACGATCTTTGAAAGCGCGGCGTTGAGTTCCGCAACTCAACACGCAATGCCTCGAAAAAGGCGAAAATCGGGGAACGGAGTGTCTTAACACTAAGTTCTCTCTCCGGTAGTGGGGTGGCGTGTCAAGGCGCGTGCGTAGTGACCGGCACGGGGCTGGTGGGCGCCATCACGCCGGGGGACGCGGCGGGGGGAGGGGGAGCTAATAGGGGAGGGGGGGTCGCGCTCGTCGCCGCCGACTGTCTGCGGGCGGCGCGCGACCACGTCACAGCAGCCGACATCGCGCACAAGAGTGAGTAGTGTGCGCGTAGCTATTGTGCGTGCGTGCGATTGTGTGTGTGTGTGTGTATATATAGGTGTATGTGAAAGCGCGGCTTTTGCTTATACTATCTATAGAGTAAAATGTTTCAAGGTTTATATACAAAAAAATGGTTAAGATTAATAATAGTTTAAGCGCAGGATCATTTTTCTGTGCTGTGTAACGCGTGAGGTAGTTATGGTTAAATATGAATGACGTATAGGTCTCGTACTACAAAAATACTATTAAATGTCACCAATCTGTCACCTTTAATTCATAAAATATATAGGACGAGACAGAGATATACCTCTGTCCCGCTCTGACAGTCCAGTGTACGATCGCGTCATATTTGACTAAGGGCGTTTATTTTGGTACAATAATTTAATTGTTTGAAAGTTTTTGTTTTATTTTTGAAAATATTACTTGTTTTATAATTTTACCAAGATTGATTGATAATTTTTGACTAGTTTATTGTATGTAGTCTTGAAATATTTTACTCTATAGGTAGTTTTGACAAAGGCAGCGCTGTCAGATACACCCTGTATATATGTGTGTTCCAGTACAATGTAAGGTATTTATTTTTCTCATTCTCTTTGGATATAGGGCTTACTTCAGCTAAATTCCATATGTGTATGTATTTAATGAATTATATTTAAAAACAGAGTAATGCGTCACTACTCACTACATTAACTCACGACGGCTGGTGGGTTCGATTCCCGTTCATGTATATGAGTATATTTATAACAAAAATAGTTGCCTTTTCCCATTTAATATCTGTTACTTTATAATAAAATTATTAGTGAATGTGGTGTTTGTGTGTGTGTGTATTTTTATTTAGTAAATTGTATAAGTAAATAGGTGCTGGTTCAAATCCCGCTACGTACTTTATCAACTAGACGTATACCGCCATGATTTATACAGCATGAATATTATTGTAAACTTATTACCTTCCATAGATACGTTTTAAAAAATGAAATCGATTGCAGTAAAATAATAAAGAGGTGAAATTTGTTTAGAAGAGTACATGTATCAAGTCTAAGTCTAATCTAAGCAATTTCTTCTCTATATTGTATGTTTTTTAAAGTGTTAATCCACACTGAAATAAAAAAATACTTAAAGGAAACATATAAAATTTGAACGCAGCGGGACTCGAACCGGCGCCCACTTGCGAACCGTGCAAGCGCTCTTACTAAACCATGCGTTCTTCATCACGCTGCGTCGAAATTCTTATATGCCTTATACAACTTATTTCGTACACTATACACTTTCGTACACGCAATGCCTCGAAAAAGGCGGAAAGCGGGGACGGAGAAAGCAGGGACTAAGCAAAGGAGTGTCTTAACACTAGGTAAATATAGTTCCTGCAGTTCCCTCTGCCTACCCTGTCATATGCGGGATAAAGCGTGAAGCTAAGAAAAAAAAACTCATTTCATTGTTTCTTATATACCAATCGTCCCCTCAGACGGGGCTCTCCTAATAGCGGCCGCGTACAGGCGGGGGGCGAAGCGCGGCGTGCGTTGTGCGCGCGCCACGCTGTCCCGCTCGGGAGCCCCGCGCTCCGCCCCCGCGCTCCTCTCCCTGGCGCACCTGCCCACTGTCTATCTCACCGATGACGTGTTCCCCGGTCAGTTGTGAAATTATTGTTTTTATGGGTTGTGATGGCAAACAGTGATTAAGTTATATTTGTATTGGAAATAAGGTAATATCGCGGCGTTGAGTTCCGCAACTAAAAACGTTATAAACTCAAATGGTGGAGAACTGAGAGTGTCTCAACACTAGGCTCTCTCTGCCTACTCAGCTTTGTGTGGGATAGAGCGTGAAGCTAATTTAAATTTATGCTGTGTTGCTATGTCTTGCGGGATACTTATATGGTACAGGTTCAAATTTAACTTTAAGTACAGCTTTAACTAAGTTATCTTTAACGGCCTAGTTTGTTCATAAATGTAAGTATTTGTGTTATAATATATTATATATTCTGAATTTTGATGAAATTTAATAAAAATGCAGCCGTCGCCATATTAAATTCACATTACTTGAACTTCAAATCTTGCTTGGGTTGGTTTACAAGAAATTCCCATACGCAATATTTAAATTGTTAATCCCTTTTCGTGAAATCAGTTAAACAGTTTGTTTAAATATTAAAAAAAAACTTTCAACTTCAATATCCTTTTTGAGAGTTGATTAAAAGCTGTACATTATTTAAAAAATAAAAGGCTTGAAATAAAAAGGAGGTAGGTGGAGTCTTCAAAGCCCCTCAAAAACTCCTACCCAGGTTAAAAAAAATACATTATATGGACCTACCTGCCTCTGGACCTACCTTTAAGAGGTATATCCTATGTCCAAATTGACACACCTCCTCTTCCATATAGCTTCTATAGCGTGGTGGATCCGGGATGATGTGGACTGCCTCCTCATCGCCGGAAATAACCTCACTCTGTGGAAGTTGACGGAGAGGTCGTATCCCGTACACAAGCTGCTTTCCAAAGGTAAGTAGATTAGGGCTTGGAAGATGGATTATTATTTTTGAGGACCGTAGCGTCTGCCTGTAAACGCGACGGTTTCTGGGTTCGATTCCCACGAGGGGAAGACTGATTTTTCTATTTCTATTTTCTTCGCTCTAGAAACTAGGCAAAGAGAGCGGCGTTGAGTTCCGCCAATACACAATGTCTCGAAAAAGGTGGAAAGCGGGGATGGTAAATACAGGGACTAAGAAACGTAGTGTCTTAACACTAGGCTCCTATGGTTCCTGCAGTCCCTGCTACGTGCGGGATAAAATCTTAAAAAAAATGGATTATATTTAAATTCTTCCTATTTTGTAAATACCGATGGAAAATCGAAATCAAAAATCATTGTTCCATGGCTGTAGGTATTAAAGATACACAGAGGAGAAGAAGTTACTTTAATAAAGAAATGCCATGAAATTTACATATGATTTGTAGAAAAGGATCTATTAAATTTCCTGGCTCCACCCATAAACAAATACATATGTATATATAGAGACATACTATCGTATATTAGAAGACCATTAAGTAGACTGAAAAGAACAAGATGGCTTCAATTCGAAATTCAATTACCATAGAATGAGAGGACATATCACAGAATGGACCAGATCCTTGCTAATCACAACCAAAAGATTGCTTCGCTATTAATTTTTTTCTTTAGGTCCAGTCCAAGGCAGTACAACTCCGGGCGGTGGACCGAAGACTGCCGATTGTTTCACTACACTGGTAATTTTTTCTATATTTCTGTAATACTCTTCTAATCTTGTGTTTTAAAGGTTATTAATTCAATATTTATTTTTTAAATGACAACACGAATATTTAAAATATCTCGATGAATTTTTTGCACCGGTTCTTCTCAGGTCTGAAGCATTAACTTTAGCGAACTGTTAAAATATTTAAATTTAACGTCTGCCTGTAAACGCGACAGTTTGTGGGTTCGATTTCCATGAGGGGAAGATGGATTTTTCTATTTCCATGTTCTTCGCTCTGGAAACTGGGTAAAACACGGCATTAAGTTCCGCCACTCAACACGCAATACCCTGAAAAAGACGAAAAGCAGAGACGAAGAAAGCAGTGACTAGGCAACGGAGTGTCTTAACACTAGGTTCCTATAATTCCTGCAGTTCCTGCCTACCCTGCCGTGTGAGGGATAGGCGTGAAGACAAAATAAAATATTCCTATTTTTAATTCGAACTGTGTACCGTCGCCAGGCGTGGCAGCAGTCGGCCGCGTGGCAGCGGGAGGGGGGGGGAGCGCGCGGCGCACGTGTGCGTCTCCCCCTCCCCCCTCCCGGCGGCGCACTCCCCCCCTTCCTCCGCACTCCCCCCTCCCCGCGCTCCCCACCGCCGTGGTGGCCACGCCGCGCGCCCTGCACCTGCTCGCGCGCGACTCGCCGCACTATGTGAGTACTGCAGTAGTATAGTGTAGATATACATATATACAGTAGAGTTAATATGATATAAATATATTTATTTATTTATTTATAACTTTTCCACTTAGAATCAATAAGATGATCACATGTGTACGTCAGATAGAGCGAACGGAGGAGTGTCAGAGGAGCCCAATTCGATAATAAATATCGAATTGAGCCCCTCTGAAACCTACACACTCCACGACTTAAAACTAAAGTTACGAGGGTTCCAAGCGCGGCCTGGTGAGAAGAGCCCACAACAAACTCAACCAGGTTTCCCTAAACCTATTGTGATCACTTCACAAACGTCAAAAAATAGTAAATTAACATTAATACGATAGGGCAAGCTTCATTGCCCACAAAGATAAAATAATACAAAATGTCTAGAAGAAAATTACAAACAAAAAAATATAGTGCAAATTACGAACACTATAAAAAATATATATAAATATACAAAAATTTTTGAACAAATCAACCAATTCTTGGCTTAGACCCTTGAAAACACCAAGATTCCATAGTGCTAGTTGTATTGTAAACTGAGAACGATGCACTTGTGACATATATCCCGTTGCTTATGGATTACTCCCTAATATAATATTATGTTTATTTTTTTATTTTGCTTGCGGGAGACGCCTTTGATTGGACAAACTTTGGTCGCCATTTTTTTTTTCAGATTTATTTTCATTTTTACAAGATGTAACTGTTTGCATTTAGGTTTTTACTCTGGCTTGTCACCTAATGTCATAGCTATACAATTATATATACAAGTATCTATACTTATATATTTTTACTCTCCAGTCTAGACCTTGCTTTCATTTATTTTTAAGGGTAAAGCTTAAAATTTCCAACTTTTTCAGTTAATCTGTCGCCCCATAGTAACTAGCGGTACCATCGCTCCGGAGGTGTCGTCGGGCGCGGGGACTCCCCCCAAGAAACCTAAATACGGGTCCGGGGCTTTACCTGTGAGTTTATTGTGTGTTTTTTTTTTTAATTTAATCATATGAATATAATAAGACTTTACTAACTAAGCAAATACTCAATAAGTTTTGTATTACGTGAAATAAAATTAATTTATATTTTGAAAGTTATACCATAATAATTTATTTATTAAAACTTAAAAAATAGTAATCTCATAGGAGTCGTGTTGTATGGACACTTCGCCATTACTAGATGGTTCCAAATGGATGGTATATTATATAGACTTGATGCACAGTCCTAATGAGTCAGTAATAAACGTTTATTAAGGAAGAGAGGTTTTCATTAACACTACGAACTCCCATCATCATACCACGTCACGGTGTTCCACTGGCATCAAACTGGAACCGCAATAGGTGCAAGGAGAGGGTGGAGAGGAGTTGCGATAGGGGAAGGGGGATGAGGGTGGCAGGGGATGTGCAAGAGGAGGGAGGGAGTGAGTGTGTAAAGGAGTGTGCGAAAAGGAGGGGGGTGCCCTTTCCACTCTGTACTTTGGCGTGAATTGACGACTCTCGCCATTGTGGTGGGGGAGAGTGGAGGGCGGTGGGCTTCCCTTCTTTCAAGAAGTAGCGTAATTCGCGTCGATATAGTGTATTCTATTCATTGTCACTTGGGGGGTAGGGCGGCGCGGGGGGCGGGCGGCGCGTGCGACGTGTGGTGCGCGGCGGTGAGCGCGCTGGGCGGCGCCGCGCTGGCGCTGGACGCGCGCGCGCAGCTGCACCTCTACAAGCTGCACGGCGGCGCGAGCGACATGCGTACGTACACACACACACACACACACCACACACACACACGCAATCATATACACATACACAGAGACATCTACCGTTTACAGATCTTTTTCTACCTAGGAAATTATATTCTGCTACTTTTTGTGATACACAGTCAAACAATATTTTGTTACTAGTGAACGATACTGTTCGTTAAAGTAATAGAGACAAGTACATATTAAAATGTATTTTTATATACAGAGTGTATCTGATACGGCGGCCATTATCAAAACTACTTATAGAGGAAAATATATCAAGGCCATATACAAAAAACTATTTAATAATTATTAATAGTTTAGGTACAGCATCATATTTTCCATTTAACGATATTTATACGTGCTGTGTAACGCGTGAGGTAGACATCATGAAATACGAATGACGTACTACAAAAATACTATTAAACGTTGTCAATCTGTAACCTTTTATTCAAAAAAATAACTAAAAGAAAAAGAATATATCTCCGTCCCGCTCTCACAGTCCAGTGTACGCTCGCGTCATAGTTGACTAATGGCGTTTTATTTGGAACAATAATTTAATTATTTATTTTGTTTGAAAAAAATATTCTTTTATTTTTGAAAATTTTACTTCTTTTATAATTTTACCACGTGTATAAAGGCTAGTTAATACTATGCTTGAAATTAAGGTCGTCAGTACATCCACATCCTGTATAAAATAAAAATGTAAGGGGACAGTCCTAAAGTTAAAATATCCCTAATATTTAAAAAAAATATTAATACAACGAATTCTATCATTTTAATGTTTTCATTGAAAACCTAATTTAATAATTTAATTTAATTTTAATATTATTATTAACAAACAACACTAAAAAAAATCATGATTTAGTAGATTATTTATCAATTTAGTACACTATCCATTTGGTAAATTATTTAACCATTTGGTAAACTATTTAACCAATTGGTAAATCAATTGACCATTTGGTAAATCATTTAATGATTTGGTAAACAATTTAACGATTCGGTAAATCATTCCAGCCACAGCGTTGTCAGTACAACACGTGACGTCACTTCTAGAATATTCCATGGTGTCGGGACACGACAGCTTGGATATCCTCATGACGCTCAAACCCAATTAATTGAAGCCGTTTACGAGAGGTTAGTTTTTATTGAAATTGTGTGCATATTTTTTAGCATTCACGCTGTATCCCGCATAGTGCAGGATAGACAACGGGAATATGTGATATTGCAAGGTAGGCAGAGGGAACCGCAGGAAACGTAAAAACCTAGTGTTAGGACACTCCGTCCAATGCTTTCTATCTATAGAGGCTTTTGGTCTTGAGTGAGAGAAGGAAGAAAGTGAAAATAGAAAAACAACATCCTCCCCGAGTGGGACTCGAACCCATAAACCGTCGCGTTTATTACAAGTAATATGTTTCTAGCAGAACGTAATCCTCGCTTTATATTTATTCCTTCGTAATAACGCTGCCGTGGCGTAGCGTCTGCTTGTAAACGCGACGCTTTGTGGGTTCGATTCCCATGAGGGGAAGAGGAATTTTCTATTTCCATTTTCTTCGCTCTGGAAACCAGGTAAAGCGCGGCGTTGAGTTCCGCCACTCAACACGCAAGGTATTGCGTGTTGAGTGGCGGAACTCAACACTTTCGAGGTATCGAAAAAGGTGGAAAGCGTGGATGGAGAAAACAGGGACCAATCAACGGAGTGTCTTAACACTAGGTTCCAACGGTTCCTGTGGTTCCATCTGCATACCCTACTATGAGGGGAATAAAGCGTGAAGCTAAAAAAAATGTGAAATTTTACAAACCCACGGTATCTTATTACCTTTTTTTTGTAATTAAAAAAATATTTATATATTTTACATGATTTTTAAAACTTTAAGAACTACTTTTTTATATGTGTTTATCGCAGATTAACAGAAAACTTCCAGAGACAGCCGCAGTCGTTCCAACAGTACTACTACCAGAGTTGGCTCAAACTTAGGATCGCTTTGTGCAGGTAAAGAATTTTAAACTGATGTTATTTTAATAAGTTCTTTTTTTTTAGCTTCACGCATTATCCCGCACATGGGATGCAAAGGGAACTGCAAGCACCATACGAACCTAGTGCCTAGTCCCTGCTTTCTGCGTCCCCACTTTCCACCTTTTTCGAGGCATTGCGTATTGAGTGGCGGAACTCAATGCCGCACTTTGTACAACCGAAATAGTTAAGTCCTAAACGTAAATGTAAGTAGTAAGTAAATAAAGGCCATTTTTATTTTTGTGTTATTTTAATATTAGCGTACGCGTTAACCTGTGTGTATGCATGTGTGCACAGACACACATACATTTAAATACATGTGTTTGTGTTACGTGTCAGAGAAGATACTACTAAGTAGTGCTCATCCAAATACTATTATACAGGGTGTATCTGACAGCGCGGCCTTTGTCAAAACTACCTATAGGGTAAAATATTTAAGGCTATATACAAATAACTAGTTAACAATTATCAATAGTTTAGTCACAGGATCGTTTTTCCCATTTCACGATATTCGTGAGATAGTCCTGATAACATACAGACGACGTAAATGTCTACAAAAATACTATTAAACGTTGTCAATCTGTCACCTTTCATTAAACAAAAATAACCGAATGAGAAATATCTCTGTCCCGCTCTGACAGTATTGACCAACGTATGTATCTGACTCCTTCAGCCTGTCCCCGTCGCCCGCGTGGGCGTGCAGCGGCGCGGCGCTGGCGTCGCTGCAGATGTGCTGCGCGGCGTGGGCGGCGTGCGCGTGCGCGCTGCGCGACGACCGCGAGCGGACTGACGCGCTGCTCGACGAGGGCGTGGAGGGGGACAAGGTGCGTGGGCGTGTGCGTGTGCGTGTCTGTTCGTGTGCGTGTCTGTTCGTGTGCGTGCGTGTGTGTGTGTGTGTGTGTGTGTGTGTGTGTGTGTGTGTGTGTGTGTGTGTGTGTGTGTGTATGTATGTATATTAAACTACCCTCTTTTTACAATACACTTCTAACTCTATATAAGCAGAAACGTCCTAGTGTTTTATGTTTGGGGACGAGGCATACTCCGTCCCCGCCCGCCCGGTGACGCTGTCAAGACCAATTGAGGTCAACAGCATACAAGCCATTTTCGAAAAAAAAAAGTGTTTTCTATAGTGGATTTAAACGCCGCCGCGCTTTGTGTTGCTTTTAGAGAGTGTTCGTTATTACGTAACGCAATATTGAAGATTTTTGAAACCACCCCTTGTAATGTTTGAACATTGTAATTTTTCTTTAACCGTAACTTTTCTCTTCTTAACTTTAGGTAACATTCAATTGGCCATTTAACATACTCTAAGCTTATGTTCGTTTTTATCCTTGGTATACTTATAATTGCCTTTGCCATTTATGGTACTGTTTCTTACTCCGCGAGTTTGTTAGCGACTAAATTTTTTAAATTTTTTAACAATGGTGCTTTGGTGTTGCCTAATTTCACAACGTAACGATAATTGTTTTTAACACTCTTGTAAAGTATGAAATAGATCTCACAGATTAAACATTATACAAAACAAATCGTATGACATATAGAGGTGACAGGTGACAGATCAACGGAAAACCTCACAAGTGACGAACATTTGAATTTTCCTTAGTCCAGCAAATTGTCCCTAGTTTTCTATTTAAAGAAGAAAACGATACGCAACGTGTTTTAAAAAGCACCCTCTCCCACCCTTAATATTTAAAAGTCTACATAACGAGAAAACTACTAAATTACACTTGAAATAAAATTTACATTTATTAATATAAAAATTAAACTGAATAAAACAATAATATAAAAATGGTTGCCTGTAAAGTGGGTTTTACGGGCGAAAATTTTACGTGACAACGTCTTTTTCTCGGTAGAATATTTATTGATATGAATAATAATTATAATATAAATTGCACAAATTTTAACTATAGAAAATATATGTTGTTTACTAAAACATTGTACATGTGTCAAGTGATACGCGCGGCGGACCGATCATAGTTCGGTGACAGTTGACACATCGTTACGTTACTTTTTCATAAGTGACTCCGAGCCGCAACCTAATTTAAGACATTGTCACGTCAAAATAAAAAAATAATGATAATTACTTACAAACATATTTCCAGAATCTCCTAGCGCTTGAAGCGAAAGCGGACCTCTCCGACTCGACGCTTCAAGCGCTCCAGCCGCTTCAAGCGCTGCGGCGTCCTCTCCAACGGGCGCTGCACACAGCGCTTACAGCGCTTGCAGCGCTTCCGGCTAGCATACATCAGATGCAACATGGCGGGTGAGTTTTATGACTGACTTTCTATATACAAG
Organism: Dione vanillae; assembly: GCA_037178615.1. Taxonomy (NCBI): domain Eukaryota; kingdom Metazoa; phylum Arthropoda; class Insecta; order Lepidoptera; family Nymphalidae; genus Dione; species Dione vanillae. Next base: position 38,043 of record JAZFAU010000654.1, on the reverse strand, counting down.
TGAAAAGACTTCTTTAAATGATTTTTTTTTATATTTTGTTTTCTAATATACGTAAAGGTATTGTAGAAATCTTATTTTTAGAAAAATATATTAATATTTTTAAAAATAATATTAGTTAAATTCTCCTACAGAGATGTTAATAACATAAAAAAGTTGTCGCAGGTTCAAAACCTAGGCTTAAAAAACACACTTATATAACTAAGACTAAGTTAAGTAAAAAATTTACTAATCTCGAAAGATCTTTGATCTTTGTTTTCTTTATTTTAAACTTCTGACTACCCCGCTAGGGCAAAAGCCTGGAGATATATGTTTGTACAAAGGACCTTAAGGCATATGACTAAGGCCTATATTGGTTCGATATAAATATTTTTTATGATTTTTAAAGTTTTAATCTACACTTATATAGATAGGATAGAAAAAATACTTAAAGAAAACATATAAAAATTTGAACGCAGCGGGACTCGAACCCGCGCTCTCTTGCGAACGGTGTAAGCGCTCTTACCACTGAGCGTTGCATTGAGCATGCGTTCTTCACCACGCTGCGTCGATGAGCGATTCGTAGTAACGAATATTCGAATTCGCCAATATTCGCATATTTTTACACATTTGTATTCGTATTCGCATTCGCAAAAATTTTTGCGAATGATGAATATTAGAAAAATAAAAATTTATGGATACAAATTGGTGGTTTTTATAATAAAAAAATTATAGCTATAGAAAAGTTATCTGTTTTCGTGCAATAAACTATTATTTATGAATACATAAAAAAAGCCATTGACTAAGCAACGGAGTGTCTCAACACTAGCTTCCCGTTACACCCATGCCATGTGCGTGATAAAGCGCGACAGAGCGTGACATGAAGCTAGGTCTATCTATATTATATGTCACGTCAGCTACGAGCTGTGGTCGGACCCGGCGGCGCTGTCGCTGCTGCGCCGGCTGGTAGTGGCGGCGCGCGCGGGCGGCCGCGGCGGGGACGCGCTCAGCAGGCCGCTGGCCCGGCTCGCGGCGCACGCGGCGCACGGGGGGCACGGGGGGCACGCGCCGCTCAAGGCGGACCTGGTCGGTGAGTGGAGGGGGAGGAGGGAGGAGAGGGGAGTGGTTGTGTAAGGACCTCGCTGGTGAGTGGAGGGGGGAGAGGGGAGGAGAGGGTAGTGGTTGTGTAAGGACATGGTCGGGGAGTGATGAGGGGGAGGGTGAGGGGGTGGGGTTTTGGTAAGGACCTAACCGATGAGTGACCGCCGGGGGAGGGGAGGGGGAGGGGAAGTGGTTGTGTAAGGACCTGGTCGGTGAGTGACCGCCGGGGGAGGGTGTGGGGGAAGCGAGGGAGTTGTGGGGGTGGGTATGCAGGGGAGTTCGGGGAAGGGGGTGTTGGCGTAGAGGGGTGAGAGTAATGGTTAGGTTAGTGTTGTATATGGGTAGTCTTATAATTAATAAATCAGTTGTATCGCCGACCCGGCCTTGTTAGTTGCTCCTTATTATCCTCATATTTAATTGTTAGGATTTGGTCGGTAAGTACAGGGACGGGGGGGGAGGGGAGGAAGATGGGGGTATTGGTTAGATTTGGAGCTGCTCGGTGAGTGCGCGGTAGGTGGAAAGGAGTCGGCTGGGGGAAGAGGGGTGATAGTTAGGTCCTTTTTTTTTTTTTTTTTTTTTTTTTTTTTTTTTTTTTTTTTTTTTTTTTTTGTCGCTGGGAAAAAAATGCCATTACGCATCCCCTTCCCGTCGGGGGACGGGAGAGGGGTATGTGGGACTCCCGGTAAAGGCTTTCCCGGTATACCCACTAAAAATACCCAGCGGCGCTCCGACCTCACCTGCGTGGAGAGGGCCTGGGAGTCCAAAGCGTCCAGGCCCCCGCCGGTGACTGCCCGCCCTACGGCAGGCCCCTCAGACCCTCCCTAGTGGGGAGGGGTCGCTACAATGGCCGGAGTGCACGGCCATTGTGGCCCGACGAGTGGGGTGATCCTGGAAATGCAGGCGGTGGCGCCCCCGCGCCTGTCGCCTGCGGATCACCCCCAGGGGCAGAGGGCGACGGACGTTGTGTCCGCCGTCTTCTGCCCCTTCTTCGTCTGCGGAGCGGCGCCGCGAGAGGCTCATCCTCCCGCGTGCGCTCCGCCGCCTCCTTCTGTGACATTACGTCCTCACAGAAGGAGGCTACCGCCGCCCATGCCTCCTCCCCGCTCAGCATGGCGGCGACCACGCTGGGGAGCGTGAGGTCGGCCCCGACTACTGCCACCAGGGCGCGGCGAGGTTCGGACCACGATGGGCACACCTCCAAGGTGTGCTCCGCCGTGTCCACCGCGGCCCCGCAGTGGTGGCACGCCGGAGACTCCTCCCTCCCGATCCGGTGCAGGTACGATCCGAAGCAACCATGCCCGGACAGCACCTGCACAAGACGCAGGGAGAGGGAGCCGTGCCGCCGATCGAGCCAATCGCCCAGGACGGGCCCGATGGCGTCCAGCAGCCGGCGACCGAACGCCGCGGAGGTGAGGTCCTCCGCCCACTGCCGAGTGACGGCGTCCCTCAGCTCCCGGCGGATTTCCTCCCGCTCCCCCGGATCCGGACGACGGTTCAGTGCCCTCTGACCCGCCGTCCACTTGTACATTCTGGCGAGCATCCAAGCCTCCAGCTCCCAAGGATGGGTGCCCGCCAGAACGCACGCCGCCGCAAAACTCACTGTGCGGTACGCCCTAGCCACCCGCTGTGCAATGGCCCTTTGTGGCCTGCGGATGGCAGCGGCGTTCTCCCTTCGGCACAGTGAGTCCGCCCATATGGGAGCCCCGTACAGGGCCATACTCTTTAGGATGCCGGCGTATAGACGCCGGCATCTATCACCAGGGCTCCCCACGTTCGGGAGGAGCCACGAGAGGGCGCCCGCTGTCTTCAGCAGGCGCGTCGACAGCCCGGCGAAGTGAGCGCCGAAGCGCCACTTGCTGTCGAGCACCAGGCCCAGATATTTCATCTGGGCCTGCACCTCAACGCGGGCACCCTCAACGAATATATGGGCGTCGGGCGGTTGGCGCTGCCGAGGGCCCACGGAAAAATACGGCCTCGGTCTTGTGCAGCGCCACCTTCAGCCCTAGGCGGGAGATTCGGTCCACCACTAGCGAACCTCCCGCCGAGGCCAAGCTGGCCGCCTCCCCGAAATTCCTCCCCCTGGCAGTGAGGAGGGTGTCATCTGCATAGCAGATGACAGTCGTGCCACGGGGGAGATTGCCCCGCAAGAGCCAGTCGAATCCGATGCTCCACAGGAGTGGTCCTAGAACAGAACCCTGTGGAACACCGGACTCGACGCCGTATCTGCAGAGCTCGCCCGACCTGTTGGTTAGGCGGACTGTCCGATCTCTCAGATAGTCCGCCAACAGACCCCGCAGATACTGAGGCACTCCATGGAAACGGAGCGCCTCTAGCACGGTGGAGTGGGGAATGGAGTTGAAGGCGTTGACTATGTCGAACGACACAGCCAACACTCCATCCCCCGCGGCCATCGCCTCCTTCACCCCGTCCCTGAGTCGGGACAGGGCATCCACCGTCGAACGCTCAGCTCGAAAACCGAACTGGGCGTCCGCTAGGTCCGGGCCAATTGTGCGCAGGTGGCAGTTTATGCGGGCGGCGAGGATCCCCTCGAACATTTTGCCGACCTCATCGAGCAAAACGATGGGTCGGTATGCCGAGGGGGAGTCCGCCGGCCGCCCTTCCTTTCGGAGAAGGCACAATTGGCCCTCCTTCCAAGGCTTCGGGAACCTCTCGCACGTCAGACACGCGCTGAAGAGGTCCCGAAGCCTCCCTCCCATCTGGGAGGCGGCGATGGCCACAACTTTGGCGGGGACGCCGTCCGGACCTGGGGCCGTTTTCTTGGCCCGGAGGCAGAGCGCTGCCACCTCCACCTCGTCCTCCGTCACCGGGGGGACCTCCTCGGCCGATGGAGCCGCCACCAGAGGGGCGCTCATTACTGGTGGGGTGAAGTTGTCCCTGCGCGGAAACAGGGACTGGACCACCCCATCCAGGAGCGCCGGCTCGAGGGTCTCGGCAACTGGGGGGCCGCACGGACGCAACTTGTTGCGTGCCGCCTTGTACGGCCTCCCAAATGGGTCAATGTCGAGACCCTCCGACATCTCCGCCCTCGCGCTACCCTGAGCTTCGGCCATTCGCGTCGTCAGGGTAGCCTTCGCCTCTATATAGGCAGCATAGAGGCGGCCCTCGTTTTCGAGGTCGCGACGACGCCGCCGCCGGCTCCTTGTGTAGGCCCTCCTGGTGGCCACACAGGCGGCCCGGAGATCCCCCAACTCCTCTGACCACCAGTATACAGCGCGGCTGGGAGGAGGGCGGCGAGACCGAGGCATGCTTGAGTTGCACACCTCGGTCAAGGAGTCCCTCAGGCGGGCTGCCGTGGCGTCCACGTCCCGGACGTCCACTGGAGGCGATAGCCAGTCCTGCACGAAGGCCGCCTCCCTGGCAGCCTCCCGGTCTAGGCGGGTGAGCGCCCACCGCGGACAGTGCGACCGACCCGCGCGGCCACCCCGGAAGCCCTGTGTGGAGACATCAAACCGCACGTATCGGTGGTCCGACAGCGTCTCCACCAGCTCCACCCGCCAGTCCACAACGCGGGCCGCCAAAGAAGGGGAGGCGAAGGCGAGGTCCACGATGGACCCCCCCTCTCGCCGCACGCACGTGAGGACTGTACCCCTGTTGAGGAGGGACAGACCGGACGACACGTGCCAGGCCTCCAGCTCGCGACCTCGGGCATCGGTGGTTGGGTTACCCCACACCACCGACTTGGCGTTAAAGTCGCCCACCACCAGTACCCTGTGCTGCACCACTCTGCCGACCACCATGGCTAGGACTTCGAGAAAGCTCTCGAAGTCCGTGAGAGGGCGGTTTGGGGAGATGTACACCCCAATGAGGGCCACGTCACCCCACGCGGCGGCCACGTATCCCGGTCCCCTCTCTAAGAGCGAGAGGGGAGGGGAGTCTGTGGAAGACCGCGCTACCAGTGCTACCGAGCCGTTGTCGTCTCCCAGCCAGCTGCTGGGGACAGAATACGGCTCGGCAACAACCGCCACGTCTACCAACCATTCTGCGAGGGTTTGGACCAGTAAATCCTGGGCCGCTCTGCAGTGGTTGATGTTCGCCTGGAGAATGCGATGGGCTCCGTTCATTCGGTGTTCATCGCATTCCCCTCGGTGGCCGGCGCGGTAACTGGTGTTACGACGGCGGCGGCAGCAGCGGCAGGTCGCGCCTGCGCTTTCCCCTTCTTAGATGGCGGGCAGCACTTCCTACCCGTCATCACGTGGTCGGCGGGACGACCACTGGCAGCGCATACTGCGCAGCGCGGAGTCGTAGCCTCGCACGTGGCCGACTTATGTCCCTCTTTGCCGCAACGGAAGCACAGTTCCGTGCGCTCGGCAGTGGAGGGACAGAGAGCCCGGGTGTGGCCTATGCCGAAGCACTTGAAGCAGCGCATCGGCCTGTCCTCAAGTGCCCGGACCCTACCCGAGCTAAGCCCGACCGAAAGGCGGCCTTTGGCCACAACCGCCTTGGCTGCTACGACTGGGCACTCCAGCTGCATAGTGCCCATGCCTCCGCGGCCGAGCCTAATGGCCCGGCCCTTGATGGCTGTGATGGCACAGCCCCCCGCCGCCGCTATCGCGGTCACCACCTCCTCTTGTGTGACCGAATCATCGAGGTCGGTCACTTCGAGAGCCACACATTTAATAGGTCTAGCGACCTTGGCCGTGTCGGCGACAACCTCTTTAAGTTTGGACGCAAAGAGATCCGCCTTGGTGCCGCCCTGAGACCCGGGGAACTCGAAAATACGAGCCCCCGTTTGGGTCTTCCGGCACGTGACTCTGCCCGCCCCCAGTTGTGCAGGGTCGATGCTCGTACGGGCCCGCCGCAGCACGGACTCGTACGTCTCCCCCCGTTCCGCTGCCTCTGTGGTCAGCGTGACCACGACGGCAGCGGTCTTAGGAGGAGCAAGCTTCTTCCCCTTGTTCGCAACAGGCTGGCTGGCCTTCGGCTTGGCTGCGGGGGGCTTAGGGGCCGACTTCTTCCCTTCCGCTTCCTTGATGCCACCTTTGTCCAAGGGGCGTTGGAAGGGGTGGTGGAGGGCAGAAGCGGATCTTCCCTCTCGACGACCTCAGGTGCCGTCTGGGTTGTCGGGGCGGCTGCAGTGGCCTTTTTGCCCTTGCCTTTTCCTTTGCCCTTCGGTTGCTCCCTGAGGGCTGCGGTCACTGGGGGACACGGTGCGGGAAGCGTCGCCTTATCTGCCGCGAGAGGAGGGCGAAGCCGCTTCTCCGACAGGAGTCGGTCTTCAATGGCCGCGAAGCAGGTCCTGATGAAGGCCCTCTCCTCCGTGACAACCTTGCGGATGATATCCTCAAGGTTGGAGGGGAGAGGGGCCGTAGCAGGACCTTCTGCGGCCGCCTCTGGTCGAGCCATGAGCTCGGCTACGCGGGCGTGCAGCCCTGAGACCTCCTTTTGCAGGCGATCCACCTTCGCCTGCAGTTGCCGCGTTTCGTCAGAGGTGGTGCGATGCGCCAGCTCCTTGACGATGCCGAGCAAACTCGCTGCCCGGCATTTCAGGGCCTTCTGAAACGTCCCCTTCAGATTGGAGGACTTGGATGCCACCTCCAAGATCTCCAACTGATCCTCCAGTGCCATGCGCTCCATCTCCTCTACGGAGTGGTCCGCGTAGAGGACGCTGGAGGCGCCGTAGCCGGCCTTCGCTCTGGCGGTCCGCGCCTGCTTTTCCTTCGAGGCGATCCTCTCCTCAAAGTCCGTCTGGACGACGACCCGCTTGGCGGGCTGCTCCGCAGTATCCGGAGATTCTCCGGAGCTTCGCCTGAAGAGAGCCCTCTTCCTCGACTGGCGGCTTGTGGAGCCGCAGTTCGAGCCACTCCTTATGGACTCCACGTCGGAATAGTCCGACCCGAAGTCGCTCCCTCTAGCCAGGCTGGCCACAGATGCAGCGCGGCTGGTTCCCGATGCCGAAGCATCGCGGGACATGGGTTGGCCCTGAGAAGGGCCTTTTGGTTGGCCCTGAGAAGGGCCTTTTGGTTGGCCCTGAGAAGGGCCTTTGGGTTGGCCCTGAGAAGGGCCTTTTGGTTGGCCCTGAGAAGGGCCTTTGGTTGGCCCTGAGAAGGGCCTTTTGGGAGAAAACGCCCGGAGGCGTCCCTCAACTGTTTGGACATTGCTGTCCCAACAAAATCGAAACAGACACACAATGAGAAAGTTTCGATAAGCAGTGTTCGTTTGCCGTTAGCCTGCCACTCCGTTACGGTGGTCAGGCTACGTTGCCCAGGGGTTACTACGAGGAAGTCAACACTGCGGGGAACCCCCTGATAGTTAGGTCCTAATCTAACCATTACCCTCCTACCCTGATGGGTGGATTAAGGGGCAGCGATCAGCAGAGAGTATTAGCAGCAAAGGGTGGAGGGGGTAATTTCTTTTTTTTTTTATTTGATTTAGAAAGGTAGGCGGAGGAATGATCTAATTTTAAAACAATTAGTACTCTCTATTTAGTTTCTGTCTCTCCATATATATATGTGTGTGTGTACAGAGGAGTGCGCGCTGGTGGCGGGCGGCGCGGCGGCGCGCGTGTGGGACGCGCTCCCGCGCTGCTGCGTGGCGGCGCCGCACTGCCGCGCCTGGCCGCTGCACGTGAGTAGTGGCGGGTTCATTTTGTTATTTTTATATATATATATATATATATATATATATATATATATATATATATATATATATATATATATATATATATATATATATATATATATATATATATATATATATATGTATATGTATATGTATATGTATATGTATATATATATATATATATATATATATATATATATATATATATATATATATATATATATATATATATATATATATATATATATATACATATATATATATATATATAGCTTCACGCTTAATCTCGCTAGAATTTTGGGGGCTGTCTTCGTGAATGCTCTCTGAAGGGATATTTAATAATTTTTTTTTACAATTTCACGTTTAATCCCTACCTGTCTTCGTACATGCTCTCTGGTGAGCTAGGTGAGAGTTTTTTTTTATAGCTTCACGTTTTATCCCGTGAAGACAGTCTGACTGTCTTCATAAATGCTCTCTGGAGGGTTCTCATGCTTTTTATAAGACCTTGCTTCAGTATCTTCTATACAGTATTTTCGAAGGCTAACGAGGTTTTACTGTTAGTACGAACACTTTTGAGTGTGAATGCGATAGTTTGTGGGTTCGATTCCCTTAAGAGAAGAGAAGGATGTATTATTTTATTTTGATTTTCGTCGCTCTGGCAACTAGGCAAGCGCGACGTTGAGTTTCACCATTTAACATGCAAAATGCGGAAAACAGAGAACGGAGTGTCTTAACACTATGTGCGGGATGAAGCGTGTAGCTAGTATTTTTTTTAAATCGCAATCAAGACTGCTTAGTTTTTACTTAGTCAAAAAAATATATAGAAAATTTATTCATATATATATTTTTGCCAATCTCTTCTGGGACGTGTGTTGTGGGACGGCGGTCACCAGTTCGAATACGGCGTAGAGCCTGAATACCTCAAGTACGTGCCGGAGCCACCCGCGTACGCGCAATCTGATATAACTCCCGCCCTCGATATGGATTCCATAAGGTAAACTATACATGTATATTTATATAGATATATCGCCTATATATAGAACCTAAGTTAAGTATGTTTTTCTAAAATTACTTGGAAAAATATATATACCCTCTTCAGATTACAAGTACACCTTTATTTATTGGGAGAAATTAGTAAATAGCGACATTTATTGACATCTTTGTAAGTTTAAAAACACTTTTGAAGCTACAGAGCATCTCATAAATAGCAAAGATGGCGTTTTCGCAAACATTAATGCTACCTAATTTTTTTTTTAATTTTTCTTTTTGAAAATCTTGTTAACCACTCGCGCTCATTTCGTTATAAAATCGATTAAAAATAAGATAACGAAGATTTTAACAAATATTTGGTGTTGTGTTATTGTCGAATACCTGGAGTAATGTGTGAAATAGTAAGTTTTAATTTTTTTTTCTTTTTTGCTCTAGTTTTACTTCAAAAATTTTCAGTTACACATATGTGTACCTCGGATCTATACATGTATATTTTATTCCTTTGGGTGTTCCAAATTGCAGATAGATGACGAGGAAATAGAACGAGTTTTGAATGAAAGTGATTTCAATTTCCCAGGAGACGATGACGACGATGAGTATATGCCTCCAAAGGACCTTCAAAATCCTGAGCAGCTGGAAGAATCTGATGAATAGGAAGGGCCGTCTGAAAAACATACGCAAGAAGAGGTACTTCCATCAAACACTGAAAACTACGACCTCTCTTTGATTCTATTCTGAAAAAATGCAATACCACACTCCAAACATATGTCCACGGACGAGCAGATGATCTCTTTTCCGGGCGATGCGAATACCGCCAATACGTGCCATCGAAACCCAACCTACTTGGCCTCAAGAACTTTGTGCTGACTGGTCGGGATGGCCTGGTCTTGGGCTTCGAAATTTATGTATGGTAAAGATACTATACCTCAAGAGGTCATGCGGAATCTTGGATTAGGAGCCGGTATAGTACAAGCTCTTTTCCCCACGATTACCAACTATTGTGTTCTTTAAACTAATGGTTTTTTGACGAGTCTGAAACTATCTGAGCACTTGATTAAAGGTGACAAAGAGATCTATCTGACGGGGACAGCAGTGACAAATAGAATTAACCCAGTTACAAGCAAGTTGAAGACAGACAAGCAATTAGCAAGAGGAGGATGGGGCGAAAAAGTTAGAAGCGATGAAAATATATGTGTTCTAAAATGGAGGGATACAAAAGCAGTTACGATGATCTCTACGTGTCGGGAGTGCATCTGTAGATACCTGCAAGCGTTGGAGCAAAGTCCAGAAGCAAAAGATTGATGTCAATCAGCCAGTAAGAAATTATAACATTTGCATGGGTGGGACAGATTTGTTGAGCGACCGATTGATAGAGCACTATCAGAACACGATGATGACGAGCGTGCGAGCCTTCCGTCACTTTTTAGATTTGGTAGTCGTGAACTGCTGGATTATGTACACACGCGGCTGTAAGGAAGAAAATATTCCAAAGAAAAGCTGAGACAATTTTGGTTCAATTTAGACAAGGCTATGATGAAATATGACGGTGGACGATATGATCCTCATTTCGTTACCTCTGGTACTACTTCAAGATCCAACCGAGAATCCAGCAATTCAATGCCCAGCTCCAGCTCTACTGAAACCGAGAACTACGCGGGACATCCTCCAAAGAAAAATTGGCCGATCGTATCACAACCGATACCGAAAGTTAGGCTGGATAATGTAGAGCATCTGCCGCGTTATATGGATGCTAAATTCGCGTCTAAATGTAGACACCCAACAAGTTCCTCACGCTGCCGTACCATGTGCCTAAAATGTGAAATGTGCCTGGTTGTTCTAAAAAACAATTGTTTTGAGGATTACCACACATACAAAAAGTTAGGTCCTTGAATTCCGAGGTACACATATGTGTAAGTAGTTTTTTTTTAATTTCCACTAATATAAAAAATCTCAAAAAAAATGTTTGTTTAATTTTAACCCAAACGAACCCAAAACACGTATTAAATATTTACTTATACAGTTATTTCGAGTCCAGATCTTAAGAGGATACATATAGTATTTTAACAATGATTTTTGATAATTTTAACAATGATATTTTTTATATAAAATTAACTTTTTTATATTTATCTCTCTCTCTCTCTCTCTCTCTCTATCTCTACGCCTTTTTGTTCCTATTGCCGGCTTTACAACCGACTAATAGACTACTCGACTAAAATCATAATCGACAAATCTCTAACACTAACACAACAGCTTCATACTAATTATTAAGTGCACGTGCACCCAATAGGTACATGTACCTAGGCGGCGGGCGGAGACGCGCTCGCTGGCGCCAGTGCGGCCGCTGCGGCGCGCGCGCCCTCCCCGCCGCGCAGCCCGCGCGACACCCGCTGCAGAGGGCGCACGATGGGCGGTTTCTACCCGCTTGCAGGTATCTACCCCTACCCCAACCTAACTAAATTAAATTAATTATTTGACGTTCAAAAAATGAAGCTTGTACTTCTTATTTTGAATAAAATTGTTTTGACTTTGACTTTGACTTTAACCTACCCCTATCTCGCCTACTGTTACCTAGCCTACCCCTATCTCTATCTATCTGGCCTACTTCTATCTCCCCTACCCCCACCCTGGCCTAGCCCTATCTCGCCTACCCCTATCTGGCCATATCCCTGCTAGTTATGACAGATTTATGACAGTAACAGTTAGAAATAAGAGCGTACCAGGATACGAACTAGTAATTCTTGGGGACGGAGAAAGCAGGAACTAAGCAACGGAGTGTCTTAACACTAGGTTCATATAGTTCCTACAGTTACCTCTGACTACCCTGCCATGTGCGAGATACAGCGTGAAGATATATAAAAAAAAAAAACTCTTACATTATTTTTGTTGTTGTCATCTAATTGTATGGAGATTAAGACAAATTTTCTCTGCCTTTTTTTATATACTACGCTCTATCACACATTTAGGTAGAAGAGGCAGGGGGAACAGCAGGAACCGTGGGCAACTAGTGTTAAGACACTCCGTAGCTTTGTCTCCGCTTTCCACTCTTTTTTCTAAGCATTGTGTGTTGAGTGGCGGAACTCAACGCCGCGCTTTTCACCTTGTTGCCAGTTGCTTGTTTTATTAATATTTTTCTTTGTCTTAATTTAGTGTTTAAAAAAAGACCTTTTATTGCTTCAATTTGTCCTTGAACCTACTACTACAAATGCTATAAATTATATTTTATAATAAAAAAACTTTTTATCTTTCAGATGCGGTGGAAAATGGACGTTAGTGTCTAACGTCTGATCTATTTATAATCTGTTTTGATAGATAATAAAAAATAAAAACAATAGTTTGTAAATAATACGTAATAAAATTGTTTGCTTTTGTCTCTTGTAGTTTTATTTCTGTTTAATTTAAATTAATATGAAATTAAATGAAATGTAATGCATTTATATCGGCCATTTGCTTTTAAAGTACTCAATTTGTAAGTTGTGCTTTAAATATACAAGAGCTATGTCAAGTAATTGAACCTCAAACAACGAAGGAGGGAGTCAGGGCTTCTTACATTTTAAATTAATAAATAATATATACATACATACATACATATATACATACTAGTGATGTAACGAATATTTGCATTCGCAAAAGATTATGCGAATGTTTTGCGAATAATGAATGTCATAAAAAAAAATTTAACGACGATAATACGTTATGAAAATCTAAATCAGTTTATATTTTGTGTTTTTTTTAAACAAAAAATAGTAACTTAACCTCGTAATCACATTATCAGTCTTCATTATATCTCATGAAACATTTTTTTTATTCAATCTAAATGAACAGAAATCAATTGTCTTTCCCTTTTAAAAAGTTATATCGCCTAATACTCAGGTTTTAATGTTATAATCCAAAGTGCTATCTTGCTTGCCGTAAACAATTGACGCCATATTTAAAAAAATTACTGAATATTCGCATTCACGAATTTTCATTTTTTAAATGGTTATGAGACTTATAACATTAAAAATCTAAGTAATAATTGATAAAACTTTTTTAGAAGGGAGAGAATTTGTTTTTGTATGCTTAGATTGCATAATTTCTTTTTCATGAGAAATCCTGAAGACTTATAATGTGATTACGAGGTTAACTTACTATGTTTGATATTAAAAATGATGATTTTGATTCTAATAAAGTATTATCATCGTCAAATTTATATTTTTTTCATATACATTGCTCGCAAAACATTCGAGAATGCGAATATTCGCTAAGTTACTAGTTACATAATGCATACATATATACGTACATACACACACGTCTTTACGCTCTATCCCTAGAGGGGTAGTCAGAGAAAAGTTCCTATTCCCCGCTTTCCTCCTTTTTTAGACAATTTGCGTGTTGAGTGGCGGAAGTCAACGCCGCGCTTTGCCTAGTTGCCAGAGTAAAGAAAGTGGAAATAGAAAAACCCATCTTCCCCGAGTGGGAATCGAACCCACAAACTGTTGCGTTTACGGGACGCTTACGCCTCTGCGCCACGACTGTCCTCAGGTAATAGATTATCATGTTTTTCACAATTAAAAAGTACCTATAAGTAAATAATAAAGAAATAAACTCACGCGCGTGTTGAATCTTCCTTGGGGTTTGTCGTCCATATGAAATATTTTAAAAAGTCTTAAATATTTTAAATTCACACAAACACTTTTATTTAAATAGAAATTATTTTTTTCCTAAATAATTTATTCAGAGCAGAACTACTATTTCGCGCCAATTTTACGTTTGACTTTTTTTTATATTTTTTAACGTAATTAGGTATGTCAATAGACATGCTATAAAATTTTTAAAAATGAAAAATTGAATAAAATAAAATGACAAATAATTTAAGAATTTATTTACATTAATATATTTTATAGAATTTATTGTATAAAATTTATAGGTGTTTTATTAATATATTTCATTAAAAAAAAACAATAAACTCTTATTACTACTCCTACGGTCACTTGGTTTACTACAGAATATATTTATATGTAAAAATGAAAATTACACAATTTTAGTTTCTCTTGTAAAGTTTAAGAACAAATCATTTGAGAAGCTACATATGAATTTTATAGGTGATGTTCAGATTGTTAATTAAGGATTAGTCTCCGTGGAGGTTGCATGATACTTCAGATCTTCTGTATCTTGGTTATTCTGTTCCTCTGGAAGATCTGACTTTTCCATCTATCTATCTGTTAATACATATTTTTAACGAAATTCTTTAATTCCAAAATTTAAAGTTTTTATTTCATTATTCATAATTTCGAATAGTGTTTTATAAATTTCACCTGCATCATTTGCGTAAAAACCTGAATTAAATTAATGGGAAAGCCACAACAATTTCTAGTGATCGTTGTTTTGGCCATATTACTTGTATAATCTGTAAGATATTAGGACTAACTGACAGAAGACCAATGTCAAAATGATATTCGAAAGCGTTGTTTTCAAAATTATAGTTTTTATTTAAATGTTTTTAATATCGATTTAATTAATTAATTATAGCACAGAAGAATTTTGCACTCTGTATGTTAAAAATGAGTGAGCATTATCAATCTTATAGTAGTAAATAAGATGGATAAGATCAAAAACCTTTTAATATTTTTTACGAATGGTAACAAGAATTTAAAGCATATTTTTTAAATGGATTTAAAAAATCATAAAACCAAATGTAGAAATTAAAATACAATCCAATATAAATTCCATTTCAATTTGTTATATTTTAAAAATTGACAATTTGTCTTCTATACAATTATAATTAAACAAATACAGAAATTGAAATCAATCACGCGTATTTAAAAAATAGTCTAAAAGCTTACCTTATTCAAAATGAAAAACAGACAATGTGTTATATTTTTTACTTTAGCGACAAACCCATAATCGCTGGTGTACTTACAAATGTAAGTCACTAAGCATCGTTAATCACTAGTGTGCGTTGCAGAATCGAAGAAACAAGCGTTTGCTCTGCTACCGCAATAGTGAAATTTATCGCGAAAATTCTCAATTTTGCAAAAACTACATAAACGTAGTGTTAATAATGATAATAATAATTCTTATAGTTGATTATAATGGCAGACAAAGAAAGGGATTTATGCGATTATTATATTATGTCTTGTCTTCTTTAACATAAGAATATGGAAATAGTAACGTCTTTACCTTGAATACAGTCTTTGCTGTATACAACGCTGTTTGAATATTAAAAAGCATGATATGCGAAAACAAGCATAATTGTGGGTTATTTTATAACTTGAGTGTGTCAGGTGTTTTCTTTTGTCGATCAATAATCTAGAATCCAGATTGGTTGACAGGTCCTTGGTTTTAAAGGCGGGTCTGTATGGAATTTGTTTAAATGTATTAATTTAATATACAACTGGTGTTGCAATATTTACTCGATGCAGCCACACTGACCTACTTTTCCTTGCGAAAATCAAATAACTTCCATTGACTGGGAAAAGCAGGGTCCTGTGCCGCCTAGTTTAATAATGATTTATTATATTATTAAATCGGGGCGTATAATGTCGTCATAGTTTACGTACTACATACAATTGAAATATCTTTATATGGATCTTTTTATGAAACTGTCTTGCTATTATGAACAGACGGTTTTAATTTAATAACTTTTAAAATGGTTATTGAATAATTTGTCAGTGAGCTATTGTTAAATTGATTATATATTTAGTTTAGGTCTAAAATATAACATAATGTATATTTCATATTTTGTAATTAAAATGATAAATTTTAAGGAAATAATTTACACTTAAACAATAAAGATAACATAAATGGTTTACCAAAATTCTACAAAATAAATATAAACCAACTTTTGATGCGTTACATATGTCATGTGTAAGCTTAGTTACATATAAATCATATAGGATTTAAACAAAGTTCTATTAAAGGGTGCTTAGTCGAAGGCGTCTTTACACCAAGCACTTGTGACACCGTTGAATGAGTAGTATATAAGGCGTACCCCCACTTCTTCGCCCCCCTAAAACAGGAGCCGCGGGAGCACAACGCAGTCCCCGCGAGGCCTACGCCTAGCTACCTGTAATGACTACAAGAATTTTCTTCGTTTTCTTTTTGAAAACGTAGTAAAAGGACTTATGATATGTGGCGTAACGGCGTGTGGACGATTCGTATGTGTATAATTATAATGGAACCCTTTATGGGTCGATTGCTATTACGCTGTACAATATTCTAAGTATTCATCATGGTGATATAAAACTGTTGCCATTATTGTTAAAAAACTTGTTCAAAGTTATAATAAGACTATGTGCTTTAAAATCAAATTTGATAAAATAACTTAGTCTTTATTATAATGTCAAAATAAATCATACTGAAATTATCATAAAACAATATATTAAAATTAATTTTTAAATGAGTATAAATCTCATTAAATTGTATCAAAAAAATATGTTGCCTTGTCTAAACCAAATGACCTTGAAAACAAACAACATTCTTTGTAATATCAAAAGAATATGTATAACATTTTTTTGCCAACCGACCGGACTCAAAACTTGGCATACAAAAGAAAATCTCAGTTTTTATTTAACGAAGCATAAAAATTTTATAGACGCAACTCCAA
Source organism: Dione vanillae (assembly GCA_037178615.1). Taxonomy (NCBI): domain Eukaryota; kingdom Metazoa; phylum Arthropoda; class Insecta; order Lepidoptera; family Nymphalidae; genus Dione; species Dione vanillae. The sequence continues at coordinate 21,812 of JAZFAU010000654.1, read as the reverse complement.
CACCCACAGAAGGAAACCAGTTTGAAGTTATGTTTCATCTTAATATTAAAGAATACTCTGTGGCATTATGTTTGTGGTTCTTTGCACTTTTGTTTGTTAAGAACTTTATTTTTTAACTGTCCAGTTGTCAAGAATGTATAATACTGGCTTATAAAAAAAAACATAAAATACAGATAAATCTAAGAAAAATCAAAAAAAAAAAATAATGCAAAAGCATTTTTAGGTATAAATAACATATATTTTTATTACACGTAATAGGATTTATAGCAAGCGAGTCATTAACATTTGGAGTGAGATGATTATTATTTTTTAAAGAAGTTAAATTTTATTTAAAAAAAGGTGGATAGTGTATGTTTTTTTAAGTTCTAAAAGGGCTGAATATGATATGAGCTAAGTGGTTGGCTGTACGTAGATGTGAGCTTGAAAATATTGTATAGATGGGAAAGCAGTCTTTTTGGACATGTCAATTGTTTTGAAGACAAAAAAATAAAAATCTAATAATCAATTCACTACTTAGTTAACACAATAATATGGCTAAAAAATTTGTTTCAGCCACAAAAGCTCTTCACTCAAAAGCAGGGAAGGACAGAATACTTTGATAATAAAAAATCAATGTCTTTTGGCTCCTACATTTACTTGAAAACTATGGACATTTCGTTTTATTTTTTTGTTATTTGTTACCTGATTTTTTTTACACTAATATTTGAATATAATAGCCCAGTCGGACTTCTTTTTTTCTCAATTTATTAAACATTTGTCCGGAAAGTATAGATGCTATCATATTGTTGTTTTGCTAGTGTTCTTGCACTTACAACATGGAGGCATAGGAAATTCGGTGTGATCTTGTTCCATTCTTGAGCTTTGCATCTCAGTCTAGTTTCCCACGGCTCGCACCACTGTGACATTTCTGTTCCCCTCGAGGTCTACCCTTGTCTCCCCTATATTATATCTTCCCATTCTTTTCACCTTGTTTTCCACCGTTAGTCACTACTTGCTGTTGTTGGTCGTTTCTCGAATCTAAAAGGCCGAATCAGTTACACTCTAGACCCTGAGACCTAGTGTAGATAATGTTGCCTAATGAAAAATGTAACTTAATCTCTTTAATCGTATTTAGACTTCTCCTCTAAACCACTCTTTTTTACCCATTTTGTGCGCCTCAGATGGGTTAATTTTAATATGAAACGCCCGGCTTTCAATACCTAATGCAGGTATTTTGTGACTTTTCTTAATTTATTTTAAAATCACTTCTGTCGTAAGATACGGGTCCCTTGTCTCTTTTTTTCTCCACTAACAATTGTTTTTTACCGCACCAACCCATCACTTTTTTATTATTTCTTTTCGTACATACAAGTATTTTGTTTATAGTTAGTATTTTTACTAGGTTATTACATTGAATTTGAAAACCGTGTTCCCACGCTTTATATTCTACAAATTCCTTCCCCCACCATTACGCTTCTAAGAAGTATTCAATGTAATATATTTACTGATGTAACTACTATATATATTTTTAATATTTTGTAGATGTAAAGGTGATGTGTCGTTGTGACTCAAAATTTTAACCTTTTGACACATTTCTAAATTGTATGTTTACACAATGAGCCTTAAGCTTAACGTACTTTGGTGTACACTACTTTTATATAATGTCACTTGCAACACAACATGTCGATATTTAGATCTTCCCTTTTTAATTACACCTTTTAATTTTTTTTTTTTTATCTATACGGCATAATGATTTATGTCTCCTTGCTTAACCCCCCCTTCTTTTTTTTTTCTTCCCCTGTTTTCCTCCCCTTCCCCCCCCTCTCTAGTGCCTATTAAAAAGGTATAAGGTTGAATTGAACAAAATTTAAAATGAAGGACACTTGTTAGTTGTGTGCCGCGATTAGAATATTACGCCCGAATAGTGGTGTGCGACAGATCCGCCTTTTTTTATATCTGCCTAGACTCACACACACGCCATGCTTTCACCTGTATGATTGTGTCAGGGGCGCCCCAGGGTGTCTTATGCTCAAATGACATCACTTACCCCTTCACTTCCACTAGTTACTGATCCCCCGGACCTCCTCAATGCATATATCAGTATAGTAAACTAACGAAACCGATTCTCTGAATTCCATTATAATCGCATCTCTTGTCATGGTGCAGGAAGCCTATAAAACACCCCTCAACTTAATACTTTCGTTCATCATCTATATGCTTCACAAGTGCATGGACTGTGCCTCACCATTATGACGCTGGCCCCCACATAATTTGTTGAACAACGGCCCCCCTACCTACACTACTTACTCTTCTCTTCCCTATTTTTTGTTTATGTATCGTCTACCGAGCAGAGGCGAGCCCCCCGGGCGATAATGAGTATTTTCACTGTCTTTGTGACTATTATCCCCCTAACGATCATTGATACCACCCTGCTACATTTACATTTAGTCTTAATGACTCGAACGATTAACATCTACGTACGTAACCTCAACACATGTGATTTTAATCTGTTGCTTTTATACTAGGATGATTTTGCTTGCTCCTTTTTTTGCCTCATGTTTACTGTTCCACGACAGCGTTTTTGTGCTGTACTACAGCGGCTATTGCACCATACTCAGCACCGTCTTCCACCCCCCCCTATTCCAGTTCACTAGTGTTGAGCGTCCCTTTTTTCTTCCCTGTTTTTTTTGCATTTTTATGCACTGAGTCCTTCTCTCTTCACATGACATCCGTGTCACCCCCTGCAGGAGCATGTTCTGAGGTTACGTTCTACATGAGCTCACTGCGTGTTCAGTCATTTCTGCCTTTTCATGTGACCTCCTCACTGTCATCAACGTTTATCCTGTCTATCTAGACCACACCGTTCATCTTGTCGCCTGATTTATTTCAGTCCCATCTCTTTTGGCATCTCCCTCGAACTCTTTTCTATCTACTGCGACATTTCAGCAATATGTTTTACCTCATATGTAAATTCTTCAAGTTGTACAACACTGCATATACCCTCAATATAGTTCGTCCTCCAACAGCACTCGGCCTCCATTTGTTTAGTTTTCCTGCCCCAGTTCCTGACAATTTTGATACTTCCCTACTCCTAGTTATAATCCTGAGCTCTTTGTGGCATTCCTTCTCTTCTTATGATTGTTTTGCCACGCCACGTTCACACTTGTTAAAGACGTCATTACTGAGTCTATTCCATTGGTGTATGCGCTATTATTTGTCCTTTGTGACTCGATCGCCCTTTCGATTGTATAATCACACCTTTATTTTTCGTCGTGATCTCAGTCTACTATAACATATGACGTACTTAGTCTGCTTAGCCACCCCCTCCCGTATTGTCATCCTTGCGCTTCGATTCCTCCCTTACTGTATTGCAGCGCTCACATTATTGCAGCCGCTTTGTGACCATATAGTCACTTTATTCTAAGACTCTATTATCTCCAAAGATTCGTTCCCAGACATCTCTATCCTGTCCTGTCCTATGATATAACTTTTTTATTTCTGTACTCGCCCCACACCATTCCACTCAATGCCGTAAGCCTCCCGTTACATAGGTTTCCCCACCCCCGAAGACTTATCATACCCCAACTGTTTCTTTATACCATTGGCCTAGGATTTTATATTAAATTACCACCAAAGTGTAAGAGACGCATCTTGAGCTTAATCAGATATATCTGCGCGTTCATGTCTTAGCACGCCTCTATAGTGGCGGAGGTGCTAATCGATTAATATCGATGTTTTTTCAAGTGCACTCTCAAAACGATAGTTTTGTCACTCTTTTGTGTCTATTATGGGATCGCAGATCACTAGCCATGTTACAACATATAAAACTAATGTCTTTTTTATAAGGTTCTGTATCGTGACTGTGAAATGATTTGTTAATTGAGATGTTGCACGTCGTGGTCCACAACTCGTGGTACACAGATAAAAAATGGGCTTTCTTGTTTTTTTAAATAAAAGCGAATGTGACCACTATATGGAATGCAGTGTAAATAACATTGGTTAGGTATTCAGCACTAGTATACCGTTTGAGTCGTGTTTACATACCAATATGACTTTGGTTCAATTAGTTTTTTCCAATAATGAACAAATGTCGGCCATGTTAGATGGTTTTTCCCAAAATGAAGTTTTTTGGGAAAACGATGGCGGTTATGTAAACGCTGTTGTTATGGGCAATGCTTGTCGTTAACACTGGCGCTGTGGCGTAGATAATACTGGATAGTGTTTGAGGATATGTGTTATCTTGCGAGGCAACGACCTTTGTGTACACATTTGTGCAAATTGATTTTCATTAAAAAAATGGACTTTTTCAATTGCAACACTGATAAGCGCGGCCACACTAGCGTCACGCTTCGTGATGCTCGGCTTGGGTTGCGTGTGCGGGAAGGCGCCCATATTTTCACATGGCTACACTGACATAATTATAATTGTACTTTTAGTAAAGTTTAAATAAATATTATCTAATGTCTTTGATAGATGAGAACAGATAAATAATGGATTTTTAATTAATAGTAATAAAAATACTTTCTTGTGGTTATTAGTACAGTAATAAATAGCTGATAATTTTAAAGTACAATCTTAATTATTTAGTCATCAGAGCACTTAATATTGGGCAAACACTATGTAACAATCCACCGCAATTCAATCAGTGTTTGCTATTGCCCAAACAAAACTACTAGGACTGAAAACAAAGATTATAAAACTAAAAAAAACAAAATATTCGTAATCTTAGATGCGAATTAGTTAATAAACTAGTCTATAGTTTGATCCTATCGGGTATCAAAGACGTTAAGTTGTCGGTGATAGGTCAGTTGCGTTCCCGGTCAGTGCAAGTGCTGACGCGGCCAGTTGTTGGCAGTGACGCACGCCGCTGGGCGCGTACCGCAGCCGCAGCCGCCGCAGGGCCGGTTCATACCCGCGCTCCCATCAGGCCGCACCGCAGTATGGAGGTAGGTGAACTCGGGTAGCAAGAAGGGTAGTTATACAAAACAATGAGTTATAGTTGAGCTATTACAATCTGAGTCATAAATCTTATGTAGTCATTTATATAAGCGAGAAATTTCTAGTTGTATTGGAACTCTCGTCGCATTGTATAGTTTTGTGTAATAAAGAATGTATGTTTGAAAAGTAAAGTATTATAACACAAGTAATTAAGGAAAAAATATGGTATTTTTTTTAAGGACGTACAGCATTCTCCATTTCCATATAAAACAAATGAAATTAATATAGTTAGGTGGTAGTGAGAGACCTTCGTGGCGCAGAGGAGCAAATGTGTTTTTTGTGCTGCCTGTAACGCGACGGTTTCTGGGTTCCGATCCCCAGTCGGGGAAGATGGATTTTTCTATTTCCATTTTCTTCGCTCTGGAAAATAGGGAAAGCGTTCGGCACGGCGTTGAGCGGGGACGGAGAAAAGCCAGGGACTACGCAACGGGATGTCGGAACACTAGTTCCCACAGTCCCTGCAGTTTCCCCTCTGCCACCCTGCCAGGTGTGGGATAAAGGGTGAAGACTAAAAAAAAAATAAAAAAATACATTATTATGTCAAGTTTTAAACAGATTCAAAGGGACCGTAGCGATAAGGCTAACCCTTTATAGATAAGTTGGTCTTGATTGTCACATTCTTTTAGCGTAATGTTTTATGACTTAGTTCGCACATTGTAATGGCCCAATTATAAAGAAGCAATTTATTAACAGACAGTTAACTTGAACGGTATTTAATGATTTCTCGTTTTTTTTTCAAATAATGGCCTAATCAGTTTCAAAGACGTTTAAGTCTATATATTTATCTTATTTTAATAGATTAAGTGGTATAAAGCGGCCGTTCCGTTTTAATGTTTAATTTTTTTAATAATTTTGCTTTATATGTATCTGTAGGAATTGCTAAATTAAGTAGAACGTTACAGTTAATTGAAACCTAATTCTTTTTTTACTTTTTGGGAGCGTTCAAGTAATAAAAACGTAATTTTTGAAGATTTTTGAATCTCCTTCTGTAACCAAGAACATTTAGCTATACAAAAATGGTTGCTGTAAGTGGGTTTTACGGGCGAAAATACGTGACAAGTCTTTTTCTCGGTAGAGTAGAATATTTAGTGATATGAATAAGAAGTATAGTTAAAATTGCACAAATTTGAACTTAGAAATATATTTAGTTACTTAAAACATGTACAATGTGCAAGTGATACGCGCGGCGGACCGCTCATAGTTCACAGGTGACAGTTGACACCATCGTTACGTTACCCTTTTCATATTTGACTCGAGCCGCACACCTAATTTTAAGACGTTGTCACGTCAAAAAAATAACGTGTTGTAAGAAACAACGTAAGTAATGTTTTACGAGACATCCATTGATCCCCAAAAGTGGGTATTTAATACTTGAACGCACCCTTTTCATTTACTCAACTGAAGTTAAATAATCTGGATGGACAAAATGGCCGACATTTCAAAATGGCGGGTAAAACTTAATGCAGGTCTTGATTCTCGGTTCATTTGCTATCTATAATTATATGTTATACCTAAGTAGTATATTTAAGACATAAAATCATACAATACTCAAGCCAAATTATATAAAAAACCAAGCGCAATGTAGTCGCTGGCGGGTCCGCCGTCGGATGACGTTAGGGGGCGCGGGGCGCGGTAGGGAGGGCGGGGGTCCGCGCCCCCGCCTACGATCAGCTGCCAGGCACCACCTGGCTTTATACACGCCCTTAGTCAGCAACTGCCGAAGTATTAGATTATACAAGATCGTGTGTGGGTTCACACTTGTGGAGTTAAAAGATTTGTTTATTTTTTTTTTAGTTCGTTAAAGAAAGCACGAGTTATAGCAGATGATTTTCCCCCAAAAACCCCAGGGGGGGGGGGGGGGGGGGGGGGGGGGGCGGAAAGCTAAAAAAATATCTTAAAAAGGGATTTTTTGTGTTCTGTATTTTTAAAACATCTTTGTGGTTGGTTCACTAGGGACCCGACCGTCGTCTATCTTTTTAAAACGATGTGATTAGATTCGATTCTCCTTTGGGGAAAATGGATTTTCTATTTTCATTTTTCTTCGCTAGGGAAACTAAAGTGCAGCTTGAATTCCGCCATCAACAGGCAATGCCTGAAAAGGCAGAGAAAGCAGGAAATACGCAACGAATATCACAACACTAGGTTCCTCTGGCTCCTCCCAGTTCCTTTCCTACCCTGCCGGTGCGGGATGAAGCGGCAGACATATACAAATTAGTACGAAGTATCTAGTCTAAGTTCTTTGGATTTCTAATAAACCATCTTTAATAGCTTATTCCAGCAAGATGGATAGCCGGAAGCTGGCATGTACGCGGCGGCGGCCGGCGACCCCGGGTACATCGCTACCCGGTACAGGACTACCTGTAATACCCGACCGCGGGTACAGCCCTCCATACAGCCGCTGGAAAACCTTAAAACTTTATGAGATACCTGGAGTTATTATGGATTGAAAAAGTTTACTTAAACTTGAGTGAAGTTCAATACTTGTTCGGAATTTGAAGATAATTTAATATTTTTGAGTTTTTTAAAGCACCGTTTGCAAAGCCTCGGTTCAAGTCTCGCTGCGTCAAATTTTTATATATTTTTTTGCAGAAGCTAATAAATTTTCTGTTTACAAGAAAGCTTTTAAAAGAAAAAATCTTAATAGTAATCGAAAAAGCATATGTAGAAGTGGATAAAATTTTACTATTGTTATAATAGAATTTCGAACCCTCCATAGTAAAAAAATCTTTTCCTAACATCTCTAGAAAAAATTCGTGCAAAAATAGAGAGTTATGAACACTAAATCTCTCTGCATTTTCGTTCCCAATTGGGAGAAAAACGCCTGTATCAAACAATTAATATTGATTGTTCAATTGTTTTTAAGAACAAATTCTTGTTTAAATTATGTAGCTTTTGGTCCTTCGAGCGCGGTATAAATACTAAACTAAAAATGATGTGACATTGTAGAACGGGTTCGAGGCCGGCGGTCGGTGCGGAGGGGCTCGCGCAGAAGCTCTTGCCGCCGCGCCGCCGGCGTGCCGCCCTGCGCCGCGCACCTCGCCGCCATCCGCCGCAACAAGTGCTGTGAGTACAGCCACACGCACACCACACACACACATACATCTCCACATACATACTCATAAACATACAAAACAAACGTACACAACTACACACAACACACGTGTGGTTATATACGCGACTATAGGAGATAAAAGACATACTGACGCACACATCTACATACACATACGAGACAGAGAGTGGGAAGAGAGAGAGACATACTCACACATGTTTATACATATAGATATATAACAAAAACGAGACGACGTGAGTGAGAGAGAGAGACACACTGATTTACTCATATTATATAGAGTTAAAACAAATACAAAAACATTTTGTTACACCATCAAACCCACCCAGACGCAATATTGTGTATTGGGGGAGTACACGCCAGATTTTAAAAACTTACATTGATAAGTATTAGAAATATATAGTGAAAAAAAAAAATGAAAACAAAAAAAATGAAAAAAAGGGAAAAAAATGTTTATTTAACAAAAACAACATTATGACAATGAAATGTACGGTGCTGGTACCCACACTGTGGAGGGGAAACCTGAGATAGTTTACAGGACTGTTGTGGTTGTCCGCTCGTTTTAGCATAATCTTATATAATAGTTTAAACAATTTTTTTTGCTAAACAAAAAGTTTTTTGCATAATTTTTAGTGATTAAAGTTGAACACTTATAGATGTCTTTCTATGAAATGAATAGGTACTATACTAAGTGCGAGAAAAGTTTTTCGGTGGTCTCATAGGTCAACGAGGAGAGCCCAGAAAATTTTTGTTTGGCTTGTTAAAAGGAGCAATGTTAATATCACAAGCGTTGGCTACTGTGATGTAATAAACGACTCAATGGAAAGGACTGAAGCGTCTAGCAAAGAGTTCTTAATTTTTGGGTAAGGGGAGCTATAGTAGTTTTAGAAGCTATAGTTGAGTGATGAACTTTAAGTGCAATTTTTAATCCGTATAGTTGTGCACAAAGAACTGCGCTTTGAGGATAAAGCTTAGTTGGTGAATAGTCGAAGGGTTTAATCAACACGTTTGAGCACTGATCGTTGGCCTCTTCGAGATGAATAAATGCGTTTTGGGGAAGCGCTTCCACAGGAACCAAGCAATAGGAAATCAGTGACTGACAGAGAGCAAAATATACGGCCCCGCAAGTGATCAAAGATGCTACTGTCGAAGTATTTTTCAAATATTTATGATTTTGCGGACGCGACAGAAAGAGATTTGATGTGAGCTGTAAACTTAAATTTTGATCTCTAACAACTCCGAGATATTTTGCGCAATTATTTTGGTCAGGCAATACAAGTTGCATTTGTCACTGTGTACACAGTTGTGAAGTTACTTTTACAAGTTGGATCTAGGTGCAGAATCACTGTTAGAAACAGATATAATTGTTTTCGATTATTAAGCGGTAAGGAGATTTGGGACAACCATGTAGATACGTGTCGTAAACCTACCCTCGCTTTGTCATATACCTCGGACCACGTGGATCCTTTATAGATAATAACTGGTCATCTGCATAACAGATTAATAATGTCTACATTAGCGTGTCTGTCATTTATGGTACATGAATACAAGAGCGTAGGTCCAAGAACGCTACTGAGGCACGCCAACACAAATTGGCCTGTTCCCTGGTCCCTGTCGTAACACGTAGTAATATGAATTTGTTTTTTTTCATTCTAAGTGAAATTACAATTATGTTGTTTTTCTGCTTAGTTGATTGTACACTTTTAATTGTAAAGGATTCTTCAAAAATCTGGTAAGATAAGATTTGAATAATGAGAATTAAGAAAGAAGAATAATTTTTTAATTATGTCTTTACAGGTGGCGTTAAGGCGGAAAGGTCTAGTTTGTAGCGGACATCGACAAACGTAGCCGATGGGAGGCCATCGCTCACTAATGAAAAAACCGCGGGGGGGGCATGGAATCGTACTTGAGTATAGTGCTATACCAGATCATGTGTCTACAGATTATTAGCAACACTAGAGTCTTAACCTGATGTCTGTCTGAGTGCATAGTCCTCTTTAATAATGGTATGTGATTAAAAAAAGGCTGTTAGATTTCCTTTTTTTTTACGTTTGTTAATAGGTGTTGAAGGTAAATTATGGAGTGATAGTATTATTTTGAGTACGTAAATATTTTGTGGATATTATTTCTATTCTATAGACCTGATAGACATTTAGATGAGTAAAATGATGTTTTTTCCATTAATTTCAAATTAATGAACATTTTTGTTTTTAAATGATAATATACAAGTATCACTAAATAAAAAAACACTCTATATAACGGTCAATGAGACTCTGTGAAGCATATCTTAGCTAATTGCTATTTAAAAAAAACATAAACATGGTAAGAATAAGCTACACAAATATATATTATATATATACTACTAAGATTTATCGTTATATAGAGTATTTATATAATATATATATATATAATATATATATAATATATAACTTATATAATATGGAAGATATATATAGGATTAATATTAATATATATAATCCCACTTATATAATATATATATATATAAATATATATATATATATATATATAGATATATATATTATCTTATAGATATATTATATATATAATATATATATATTAATAATTATAGATATATATATATATATATATATATATATATTAGTATTATATCTAGATATTATATATATATATATATATATCTATATATATATATATAATATTATATATATATATATATTATATATCATATATTTACTAAAAATTATATCTATATTATAAGAAATCGTTCCAAGTCCCAGGTAAAGGCGGTGCACAACTTCCGTCGGTAACCGTTTGTATTGACTTGTGATAGTGTTCAAAACGCGTTCGTCACTTGTGGAAGGTCTATAGTAGTCTAGAAGCGAGGGTTTCTAATTTCAATTTTGAATTTTGGAATTTCTATGCAGTTTGACTTTGTATTGAAATTGGAATACAATTTGTCCTTTTGTTTTTTTTCTAGCAAAAGAGGTTTCAATGGGGAACTTTTTGCAGTACTATTACTTTTTTAAATTATATTTTATTTGTATTTCAAAATTAAAGAAATTGCAGTCTAACAGTGTCTGTTAGTAATTTTAACGGAAATCTCTCTCTTTTTGAGTCCCCAAGTGACGAACATAGTTCGCGGCCGCCCGAGGCTATAGTTCGCATAGTAGTACAACACATACGACTAGACTATGGGGATATTTGCGCGGTTTGGGCGTGTTAGTTTGGAAGAGGGGAATTATATGTTATAAATAATATGCTTCATATGCTATAAAAATTAACATTCAATTAAATATACATTGAAACTTGGGAGCCATATATTTTAATTTGTTTTAAAAAAATTTTGGTCAGTATTGTAATAACTTTTTTAAAAGATACACAGTCAAAGTTAAAAGCACAAACAGCACAAACCAAAACATAGTTATATGTTAATTATTGAGAAAAAAAAGATAATTCAAAATGATGTGAAAATGGTTTTGTACGTCGCGGGTGGGGTGTTAGCATTTGATTATTTTATAAACTAGTTAATTTCAATCCTTATCGGGCACCTCTTTTCGTCTTATAAAAAAAGTAATTAAAAAATGTAAAATAAAAAGTTTGTTACTATAGTGCTATCTCGCTCAACTCGATCTCTTATAGTGTGTGAAGGACGGATATAGAAATGATGCACAGGGTGGTTCCAAATGAGGCTAAGCAATATGATTATTATAGTAATGTTACTTTCATATATGTTCTTGTTATTGGAGAGTATGACGTGTGCTATAAGGGTACGCAATGGCCAGTTGTGATGTGAGTTTTTTTTTATTTAAAATTAAAAAGTTAATTTGTTTTAAACCAAAACGGAAGTTTAATTAAGGGAAAATATTTTTTAAGAATAATAATCCACAACTATTGCGTTAATATTGAATAGCTATAAAATTGACGAATTTCTTTTTTTTCGTAATATTTCTCGCTGGCCAGTTCTGACATTTGAGTTAAAGTCTGTATTACATTCGCTTGGGTACCGGAGGGAAGTCAGAATCTCACGCTATATATAGGGTATTAGTATTGATAGGTTTACTATATATGTTATATATTAATCAATTCGTTGAAGAGAATTTTCTGTATTAAGTTTTTGTTTGATCTTGTTACGGAAAAGATCAGAATTTGTTGATTTTTCTCGTATAAATATATACTCTTGCCATTTTGAGACGGAATTCGTTTAAGATTATATATAATGTAAGTTTATGTGGCTAGTGCTGATTCTAAAATGCTAGTTTTTTTCTTAATATATGCGTTATTGGTGTGGAAATACATGATTTAATGAGAAAAAATAGAGGCAAAGTAAATATAAGCGGAATAATTAAACTAATAGGGGCGGCGAGGGTTGACACTAGGTTAAGCTCACTTAAAACTCTATTTTTGATACGCTGTACGACAAATTCCAGTTTAAATAAAGAAAAGCAAGTATCGTCTATACGGTAAAAGTTATACTGTTGAACAAAGCAATTGTCAATTGTTACAGATAAAAAATATTTCCATCTTTAAATGAACACCAGGAATTAAAACAAAAAATGTATTTCCTAACATCTGAGGGACTTTTGAACAACTCTTTATATACATTTTACAATTTTTAGATACATTTATGAGTAATTATGTTTTTTTTTTCGCTGAATCAATCATGTTACGCCGTCCACTATGTAATCTGTGTCTGAACGCATCTCTGTTTTATTTAGGTATTACAAATAACTTATATTACTCTGGGTGACAAGTTGAGGGTAAGATGGCGGAGTATCAATCAGTGGCCGTTATTTTCATTTCCATTTACTATTACCAAACTTGTTTTTTTAAATTCTGGCAACAATAAATAATTGGGCACTTAAACCTTTGTTTATGAAATAATTCACATATTAGTTACAGTAATAGCTAAATATTGGTTTATTTATCTGTGGACGAAAGGACGCCATCTTGAATTCACTTAGTTTGAGATAAATTCCTGAGAATATGATATAAAAGAAGTATTTGTAACTTTAACCGAGCTAATCGGATGTATATATAGGTAAATATTATCTTTTTAATAACTGAAATTTAAAATGGCGCTTTTGCATTATTTTCGAATAAAAGACGCCATTTACCTATCATTAAACGAAACAAGCAAAACTGTCAAAAAGAAAAGATGATATTTGAATATTTTATTTTTTTTTAAAATTAATTATATTTTTTTGTATGGGTTAGGGAACATTATTATGATTGTTCCAGAATATCAAAACTTGGTCATTATTCGTTTTTGTACATGTTTAATAGTATTTTTTTTTTTTTGAATGTTATTATATATTGTCAGTCAGTAGTCAGTGCGTGCGGGCCACTGCTCAAGAGTTTCGAGGAGCGGAAGTCGCTTGCAATAAACTAATAGCGTAATTATTATTTTGGTTCACATAAAAATACAAATTATGTCGGTGGTTTTATTTATTTATACATCCTTTATATTTCCTTTTTTTTAGGAGTAACCTTACCCTGAAGCCTTATAGTTTTTGTATGACAAGACCATATTTTTCCCAATTCACGTTGAAATTGAAAATATTATATTTCTAATTAAGGTATGAACGTGGACGGAGAAGCAGAGAATAAGCAAACGGGAGGGTCTTAACACTAGGTCCTGCAGTTCCATCTGCTGGACATGTGAAGATAGTTAAACACACGAATAAGAAAAATAATTAGAAAATATAATAGAAGCAGTCTTAATAGTAATTAATTTAAATAATTTCTAAATTATTAACTATTAATTAATTAAAGATAATTATTAAACGAAATCGTTAATAGAAGTTTCAAAGACCTTTCCTCTCCACTAGATGCGCTGTGGAAAGAGAAAATGGAGCTGACTGCATTAAGCTTCAGCCAACCGGAAATCAATTTATTAATATTATTATTATAACGCTTTGGTCGTGGATAGTTGGGTTAGCCAATATGGGGCTGCTACTACATCAGTGTAAAAAACTTTTGGTAAGTTCTAGTTTTTTTTTCGACTGTTGTAGAATGATGTTGGCGTCCTAGCGGCCTCTACACATGTCACCGGGTTTGTGGGAGCCGAGCTAGAAGAGCTCTGGACATTGGCGTAAGTCTAGCGCACGATTAGTCTTGTGAGCTTTTCCTTGTATCTGGGAGAAATTCCCCAATACTCTGCCACTTTTGTAGTTGTAGTGCTATTTAATCACAAGTAAAGCCGTCAAAACATTCTATCCTGGGTATCTCTGTGCTTCGGCACAAAGTCGTTAAGTGACCTGTGTGATACGGAAAGCTCCCGGTGTTGCAGCGTTACGACCGTACAGACGGTGTCAATATCTTGTGTGAAACCAGTTTTTTCTGTTTTCGATATTTGGCAATTTCTCATATTTCGTCCGCAGTTCCTCTGCTCATTCTATTGTTGATGACGGGATAAAGCGTGAAGCTATAAAAAAATAAATAAATTATAAAATACAATCTGTACTTATTAAGATACTAGTAAAGTTTATATCTATGGGTTACGACTACTATATGGTTAAATTTACACATATTTTGTGTTTTTTAAAGTGTTAATCCACCATGAGGATAGAAAAATATTTAAAGAAAGAAATATAGTTAAAAAAATTTAAACCGCAGCGGGACTTCAACCTCGCCGTCCTCTTGCGAAATGCCTGAACTATGCGGTCTTCGTGAGGGTTGTATAAAGCACTAAGAATTCGACGCAGGTATGTTTTCTTTAAGTGTTTTTACTTACAAGTTTGGTAGACAATATGTCCGAGCATCAAATAGTGCAAATGGTCTAGTTTTAAATCGCATGCCAGCCAGGCTTTGTAGGTCCGATCTTATCACAGTGGCTTCTGGTATCGCCATTTGTGAGGAACGCTCGACTTGGAGTGGCGTTAAACCACTTAATTAGTATTACGGTGCCGAAACAAGATTCCAATTTGTATGATCGTTATCCATAAAGAGGCTAAAGTGCTATCTCAGACTGGGAGGAAATGAAATATTGGTTGACCTGAATGTGTTGAATACATAAAATACTTTGGATCCTTAGGTGAGTGCGAGGCATTTTTCTTTGAATTTTTTTGGTACTACTATTTAGCTGCTATTCTAACCATATGGACAATAGCGAATCAAATAGTAGTCAAATGGAAATGATCTAACATTTAAAAAACTTTCTGGAGTACCGCAAGGGTCCTCATTTAGGTTCCAATATATTTAACATATTCGACATACTGGTGCTTTAATTCTAATATTTCTTATTTGCTGACGATCTAATTTTCGTATCATCTCCTCCCCTTAACGACGTTGAATTGCTCCAATACGTTTGAGCGATTAAGCGACTGTTGTTTTGTGTGTGACGGAATGGGAATGAGTCTCAATGTGTAACAAAGGTCCATCTAGTCAGTTTCAGCAGATTGAAATCCATTCACAATAGAACCATTAACAGACTTAAAAATAGTCTGTTTACAAGACATGTCTGAAATCGTGATCTAGGCATCATTATTGACAAACATAAAATTACGTTTAAATCATATTGATGCCATTTGTGCAGGGATTTGAAAGTCTGGTTTCATCTTACGCAATATTGTAGTGATCTGAAAAAATCCTTCGACTCTGATCACATTGTACACACGCTTTTGTCCGGAGTGGACTCGACTATGGCATGTAGTGTGGAACCCGAACTCCGATGTTTACCGCTCAAAAAGTTGGAAAGCATTCAAACACGTTTCTTATGGCATCTATGCTTTAAATTCGGCTTGAGCAATTTTAAATCCCTAATTACAAAGATCGAATAGCGTTTTCAAAATGAATACCATTGCTGATCGAAGACGCTTAGGACAAATGATCTATAAACTGCTTACGGCCACTTTGCGGTTGTCCAGACTATTATCGCGGATAATATTCTGCAACATTCCAAGTTATTACACATATCAAACCCACGATCTTTTCAGAGCATATGTTACTGAAATCTAATCTGGGTCATTACCCCCTCTCAAGAATTATGAGAGCCTATAACTCAATAAGAGGAGACAAAGATTTGGATATTTGGTTAATATGAAATTTTAAAATAAAATTTTAACTATAATACTCAAAATGTTACTTTAGATAGTTAAATTGTGTTCTATCTTTATTTTAATTATGTTGTTCTGTAAGTAGTCTTTAATTAGATTTTTTAAATTCCTTTTGTTGTCGCTTAACTGTTATTTTGGACGTTATCACCTTTAAGTAAGATTACCACTATGCTTAATATTTCATTCATGTTTGTAGTTGTTTTTAGTTGTATTTTGTTGGTGATCTAATAAATAAATAGCTTTGAGGAAGATTTCCTCTGAGTATTCCGGGAAGGCCGCACCTTTTGTATTTTACATCAATAAAGAATGTAAGCCTAGTCTTTCTAGCTTGGTAAACAACGCAAGGCTAGTGGTTGGACGCCGCTAGACGGTTTCAAATTTTTAACGGTTTTCGCTGCGTTCAAATTTTTATGTTTTTTTAAAATATTTTAGAGTAGGTTAGTAATGTTTTTACCTAATCGTAGGGACTTTTTAAGAAAACAACGAACTTGGTGAATTCGTCTCCCTGTTTTGCTTTAAATTACAGATTATAACAAACTAAATAAGTTGTAAAAATCTCGATATCAACTAACGTGCTAGAACGTTAATAGGAGGTCTAAAATAATTTATTTCTTTAGTTAACTTAATTTAAAGACCATGTTTTCAAACTCTACTTGAAAAGATATTTTCATAACTTGTGTAGTTTAAAAAGATACTTCTTGTATCTTAGAGTTGGGGTAGAGTTCTATTATTACGTATAATTTCTAAAATGGCGACAAATAAGAAACGGAGTCTCTTAACACTAGGTTCCCTTGCTCATTAATATGAAGGGTAAAAGCTATAAAAAAAATACAAGAAGGTATAAAAGAAAGGCCGGTGTAACAACAATACCATTTATTGGTTATAAGGTTCTTGCAGCAACAACAGATAAACTCTAACGTCGCACTTCTACACTTCTACACTTCTGGAAAATTCTAGAATAGATATAGAATACATTCATACAAACAACATCTAGTTATATATTTGTATATTATCTATGTATAAATAGTAACGGGACATATTTAAAAAAACATCTTTAAAATTTACTTTTTTAAAATAAATAGTTTTTATTTAAATTTTTTAACCACTTTATAGAAGTTGAATTAAAAGAAAATAATTTATACAAACTTTTAAACAGTTTAGAAATTGTTAAAAAATGTTACGTCAAACGAGACTACTTCAAATGGAAGACATTTTGATTCTGTTATATTGACATTGACAACTAGACGTCAGACACGCTTTACATAATAATATATAGATTAAAAATAAATAATAAAATAATGCTTTATTAAAACAATTAAATTGTATTCAACAGTGAATCGTTCAAAATAAAATAAGCAAATAAAAAATAACTAAGTCCATACACTCTACATATTTACAGATTAATTCATAATTTGACAGACAGTTTTCATTCAATTATCTTATAATATTTTTTATTCTAAAGCTGAAAATTAATGTCTTTGCTTTTATAATATTAATAATAATCTATTCTACTCTACTATTGTCATTGTCACTTTCGTTTCTCGTGTTATATTTACATCTTAGATCTAACTTACTCTTATTTAAAAAAAATTAAAACAAAATCATAATAATATATATCTAAGCTACAAATGATGTAAGTCATTTATTGCATTGTTACACCAAATTTCATTTTACATATTGAATTTTGAGAAAATGTAAGAAAAAATATAAAATAAATAATAGAATTTTGACGTCAAATCAAGTCACTAGCTTATATTAAATTTAAAAAAATGTCACAAAAATATCCCGAAAACAACTTTCATAAACTACACGTATTAATTAAACATATAAATACTTATTTAATTGGCAAAACGGGAGATATGTCCGCATATGAGTCAACGCTAACTTCACTTACATACTAAACTACCATAAAAGTTATTATGTACCTATATTGAAAGATTCAACGTTGATTTATAATATGTTTCTAATTAAATCATTAAATATAGCGAAACAGATAACGTATATAGATTTCAAATATACTCTTTGAGATATAGATTATGGCAACACTAAAATTTTTATTTTATCAACAATTGCTAAATGTCACTTATGCAAATAATATTTTTAACGTTATAAACTTTATAAGTTAATTGTTATGGCAACACATTAATAGAGATAATATAATATTAAAACATTCAACAATGCAATTCCTATAAATGGCAACACAACCTTTAAAAGGGCGATTAATATAGAGATATACTTAGTCTACTTTATTATTAGGTATACACAGACATACGACAGCATAATATATTCTTTAATATTATTCCTTAATTCTCATTGTCAATATAACATTGAAGTAAACAAGTCAAAACGACTAGTAAATAGTTTGTTAAAAACGCTAAGCATTTTACATTGATTCATATATTTTGAAACGATTCAAAGCAATATCAGTACTAAAGTTACTAATTCCGCTACTCATTCATTCAGACACACACACTCCTGAACTCACAAAAATAGACATTCATTTAGTTTTTCATTTAATCCTATATATAATACGAATAAATATATTTTTCAATAAGCTAGTGGAAGACGCTATAGTTCGGTTACAGAGTTCATTTTAACTAGATTCAATAAGATTTAACTGTAAATGTCGTTTTTACAACAGCGATTTAAATCAAAACATCAAAATGTACATCAAATATTCTACACCAATTATTATCTGTGTATCTTTAATTTATTAAGTTCAACTGACAGCTGTCAAATGACGAAACGTCACTAAATAAAATGACAGTTACAAAATTGAGCTGTCAATTCGAATGTCATTCGTTTGACAGATTCAAAATGACGGTTATAGATATTAGTTGAATACATTTACGTTTCTAAAACATTAAAAAACAAACTGAAATAATAACAAGTAAACCAAAAGACAGCTAGAATAGTGTAGGTACTAGACTGTTCAGTCGACCACGATGTCGTGTCCGAGGCGGTCCATCTCGGCCAGCAGGAAGTCGACGTCCCGTTCGGAGACGGCGGCGGACGAGATGATGTTGCGGAAGAAGTTGGGGCGGCGGTCGTCGGGCTGGTAGCCCACCATGAGGGTGCCGGCCTGCATCATGCGGCCCTTGAGCTTGGCGCACACCTGCGTTGTGGCAAACGTTAGTAACGTAGTTAGTATGTGAATTGCAACAGGCTTTCGTCATGTAAATCTGAAAACTTATTATATAAGTAAAAAAATCATCAAACAACTACTTAAAGAAAACATATGAAAGTTTTGAACGCAGCGGGTTTTGAATTCGCATCGTTTGCGAACCTTGTACGACAATAGGTTCTCTCTTAACAAAAGACATACCAACGTCAAACCACAATTTTCCGCAACTAACCCACATAAACCATAAATACGACAATTAAACCATGTATTTCCGATTAGGTTGAAGGTCTAATAAGGAATCAAGAGTCGAATTCAAGTAGGCATAGACTAAATTACTACAAAAAGTATAAAATTTTAATGCAATATAGTATCTAAGAGGCAAGAACACAGTGTTTTAACAAACTTGTATCTCAGGGAACAATCTCAGACTCATTGAAAAGAATAAGAATAACACCAATACATAAATCAGGTTCCTTGACAGATCTATAAAACTACCGTCTTATATCAGTACCTACTACCTATTCTCTCAAAAATTAAAAAAATAATCTACAACCGTTTGGCTACGTATTTGGACTCTTTTAATTTTATAACCGTCAGACCGTCAACTAGAGAACCATCGTGGCGAAGAAACGTAGCGTCTGCCTGTAAACGCCACGGTTTGTGGGTTCGATTCCCACTCAGAGAAGAAGGCAAAGCGTGGCGTTGAATTCCGCCACTCAACACGCAATGCCTCGAAAAAGGTGGAAAGTGGGGACGGAGAAAGCAGGGACTAAGCAACGGAGTTAAAGTAGTAAAATTAGTTAAGTTAGTAAAATTTGATTTCCTTGTATCTATTTAAACTATATAAACAATAGTCAGGATATCGATTGACTTTCGAAAACACAGTATCGAAGATACTGGAGGAAGATCACGTGAAAAGCATAAGGACTCCCCGGAAAGCATGTATGAAGAGGTTAATGACAGTGGACGAGGCGGGAGAGTGCGGAGAGACCTTCTCTCTGACTACCCTCGTAGAGGTAGAGCGTGAAGATATGTATTTATATCTAGTAATTATTAAGTATAAGTCCCTTACCTTGCCCAACTTAATTTCCTTGTTGCCATCATGTGGTAGACCCCTTAGCTGTTTAGGGAGGTACCAGAAGCTGACGTTGACCATCTCTGGTTCCAGGATCAGATGGAACCGGTCGCTTTGTTCCCGGATACGACGCACCATGTACTCTGACAGCTCCATCAGACGGTCCATCAGGCGCTCGAAGCCTGATGTGCCCTGGAGTTTACGGAGAAGGGTTGAATATGGATTTTAATGACAATTTTTTAGGTAATAATAGAAAATAATTATTCAATTTACTTTCGCATACATATATATACATATATTAATAGTAACTTGATGCAATACATAGATCTTTTCTATGACCAGATTTAACGAGACTATTTTCTATATATATACATTATATATTCTGTATATACATCGATTGATAGAAGAAATATTGTTAAAAAAAGCTTTTATAATTTTTAAACAATTTTTTTTGTTTCTCCAAATGTATTGGAAACCAGTAACTATGGGGTGGACACAGACCACACGGTCTCCAATGTGCCTATACTATACTGTAAAAATCAAAAGTCTCAGTCAAATAATTTTATTCAAAATAAGAAGTACGTGCTTCATTTTTCGAACGTCAAATAATTAATTTAATTCACCACCGGTTCGCTAAATTTAATGCTTCAGACCTGAGAAGAACCGGCGTAAGAAACTCAGCGGGACTTTGTATTTTTTCCTTTTTTCTTTAATTTGCTAGATATTTACAATTTTAAAATATCTACATTTAAATGTGACGGTTTGTGGGTTCGATTTCCACTTGGAGAAGATGGATTTTTCTATTTCCATTTTCTTTGGTCTTGCAACTAGACAAAGTGCGGCGTTGAGTTCCGCCACTCAATACTCAATACCTCGAAAAAGGCGAAAAGTAATCAAATAAAGCAGGGACCAGCGACGGAGTGCCTCAACACTAGGTTCCTGCAGTTCCCTCCGCCTACCCTGCCACATGCGGGATAAAGCGTGAAGACATAAAAAATATTATTAGTGATAACGGTAATCTTGAAATAGACCTTTATGCCTAATGCCTTATGACTGACCTTGCCTCGCCACTGCAGCCACAGCTTGAATATGTCATTATGTCTACCGCACTGGATGACCTTGTCTCCTGTGTCGAAGCGAGGGTCGTAGATCTTGTCAGTCATGAACAGGTACTCCGCTGACATCGCGTTGCAGCTCAGTAGGATTCCCTGTATCAGGTATTACACATATATTATATATAAAGCGGGGTAAGAGATATATTATAACTACACACGATATAAATTCGTGACGAATTGTGGGTTCGATTCCCACTCGGGGAGAATGGGATAAAGAGTAAAGCAAAAAAATGAGTAAAATAAAAGTATTTCAACCGACTAACACACTATATGTTAGAAAGAAAGAGAACAAAAAGACGTGGACTTCTAAGTAAGCCAGACGTGCCAGACGTGCCAGCCGTGCCAGCCAGACGTGCCAGCCAGACGTCCAGACGTGGACTTCTAAGTAAGTAAGGCAAACGAGGCGTGCGCTCTACGG
>JAZFAU010000653.1:0-64972 GCA_037178615.1 Dione vanillae | reverse complement strand
AGTATTAAAATTTTTTTCTGTGGCACACAGTAGTTTGAATTTAATTTTTTTTTTAATTTAAAGAAGCCGATTTTTATCGATAGAAAATCAGAATTGCCACAAAATATTTAATACAACCCTTAAATAGCATTTATTGTGATAACGAACTGTTAATTAAAAAAATCAAGACGATATCCATAAACAATGTTTCACTTTAAAGGCTGCAAGTTTTAAACAGTGGTAAAAGGGGTTACTACGCTTATTGAATTTCAATTAAATTTAATAAAATGCATTTTTTGATGTAAAAACGTATTATATAAAATATATAAATAATAAAATATATATATTATATAAATATATAGTTTAATATTATATAATATAAATATTTTAATAATATATATTATAATATAATTTATTATATATTATAATTATAAATTATATATAATAATTTAAATATATAATATAAATATATATATATTAAAAAAATATAATAATAAATTATATATATATATAATTATAATATAAAATATATATAAATTTAATTATATAAATATATATATAATTAAAATATAAAAATAATATATAAAATATATATATATATAATTATATTATATAAATGTATAAAATAATAATTATAATTATTTTTAAAATAAATAATATTATATATATATATTATTATTAAAATAAAATAATATAATATATAAATAATATTTTTAAATATATATTATATATAGATATAATATAAAAATTTTATAATAAAATAACATATAATAAAAATTATATATAAATAAATAGAATATATATAAAAATTATAATATATATAAAATTATATTTATAATAATTATATATATATATATATATATATATATATATATATATATATATATATATATATATATATATATATATATATATATATATATATATATATATATATATATATATATATATATATATATATATATATATATATATATATATATATATATATATATATATATATATATATATATATATATATATATGTATATATATATATATATATGTATATATATATATATATGTATATATATATATATATATGTATATATATATATATATGTATATATATATATATATATGTATATATATATATATATATATATATATATATATATATATATATATAATATATATATATATATATATATATATATATATATATATATATATATATATATATATATATATATATATATATATATATATATATATATATATATATATATATATATATATATATATATATATATATATTTAATATATTGTACATGTAATATATTTGAAAAGAACTGAGAGTTTTATCACTAAATTATTAATGTTTTTATTTTGTGAATTTATAAAATTATGTGTTTGAAATTTCAATTAATATTATTAAAATATATTTTTATGGTGTCATCTTCTAAGTCAAATAAAGGAGGGTAGAGGAACTTAGTGTTCGAACATTACGTTCCATTCATAGTGTTCGCTCAATTTTCGAGATATTTTAACATCAAAATCTAGTTATCAGAATTAGTAATTAATTTTATTTACTTATCTACTTACTCCATCCATTCAGAATCGAACCTATGAAGTTCGTGTTTAGTAAAACTTTTACAAGCAATAATTTTATTTTTTTTTACTTCACTGAATATAATAAAAGTATTCGGATAAAATGTACTCATAATAAAAAACATAAGCCATTTAAAATTAACATTTGTAGCAATTTACATTCGAAGCGCGTATAAAGAGCGGAAAAATAAAATGTTACTTTTTTTGTATAATAAGCGTTTTATGAAATATTTCACAATTTTGAGTGTTCATTTACAAGACTATTTGTACGTAAAGTTAATGAAGAGCTCATTTGTATTTGGTTATTAAGTATTATATAAGAGTATATTTTAAGCTTTTATTTTCCTGATTTAAGATGTCGATTGAGGACCGCTGGTGCAGAGGTGTAAGCGTCTGCCTGTAAAAGCGACGGTTTGAGGGTTCGATTCCCACTCGGGGAATATGGATTTTTCTATTTCCATTTTCAACGCTCTGGAAACTGAGCTAAGCGCGGTGTTGAGTTGAGTTCCTATGAGCAGTTCCTATGCGGGATAAAGCGTGAAGCTTTAAGATGTCACAGAGCGGTATTAGGCTTCACTAATCAATAAGTTAATGTCTAGAATTACGTAATTCTGGCGTAAATATTTATAACACAAATAACAGACAGTCATAATGTCAACAATATTAATCTCAATTATAAGTAATTCAATCGTATTCTAAGTATCCGTAGTCGTTCAGACCACAAGTAAAATGGGTTATATTGAAACAATTAACGTGAGTTTATAGCTTATAGTCCACGATATGTGCATAGTCCACAGTTTGCCCAATATATAAATATTTTTCCTCGTTTAAAGCGATTGGAAGCAGCTAGTATGTTCTACAAGGGCGTAATAGCCCCGCCCCGCCTTCGTTTTCCTAATTACATACGTGTCATCAGTCATCGGTAATAAGAAGCTTCTCTTGGTTAGGGAGTACGCTTTTGTTTAGATGATTCACGTGAGAGCTTATGTTATTAAAAAAGCGCTTAGAAAAGCTTTCACACTTCGAAGCTATTATATTTCAAAATCTTTATGAAAGTTAATATTACCAATGCTAGTCGACAGAATTTATTTTAAACATATGTATGTAAGACTGTATTATTTTTTACATTGAAAAAAGTTTGCGACAGCATCGTGCCTGATTGTAATCACGATGGTTATTGATTCGATTCCTATTTGGGGAAAATTAATTATTTTTGTGCTCCTTTCTCTGATAACATACAGAATACATAAGATGGACTATCTTAAATCTAGGTTCTCTCTGCCTACTTTGCTTATGCGGGATGCAGTACTCGATAAAGAGTCCAACTAAGCTTGTATGGTAATGTCAGTTTATTTCGATTTTATAAAAATGATCGATTTATTAAGTCGACATATTAATTTAATATAATATTTTTTTATAGATTTATTTTTTAATTTATAGTGAAAATGAGTACTTCCATATCAAACATACTTTTTTAGATGTTGAGATGCTTCTGTCGGAAATGGATATAAAAGACGGCGGAAATAGGAATAGTATATATATGTATATATATATATATATATATATATATATATATATATATATATATATATATATATATATATATATATATATATATATATATATATATATATATATATATATATATATATATATATATATATATATATATATATATATATATATATATATATATATATATATATATATATATATATATATATATATATATATATATATATATATATATATATATATATATATATATATATATATATATATATATATATATATATATATATATATATATATATATATATATATATATATATATATATATATATATATATATATATATATATATATATATATATATATATATATATATATATATATATATATATATATATATATATATATATATATATATATATATATATATATATATATATATATATATCCTTCTTCTCCTTCTTCCTGGCATTAATCCCGGCCTCTTTTGCCAGGGTCTGCCTTCCGACTGAGTGCACTCCACTTCGCTCGGTCTTCTACATCCTCAGTGGACAACTTATTGGCTCTCATGTCCTGTTTCACAACTTCCAGCCATCGCTTCTTTGGGCGTCCGGGCGGTCGAACTCCGGGGATAGACATATCAAGGCATTTTCTTCCAACATAGTTCTTAGGCCGGCGCATAACGTGGCCATACCATCTCAGGCGACGCTCTTGGAGTTTATTTGCTATGTCACGGATCCCAGGCTACCTCGAATGAACGAGTTGCGTATGCGGTCTGACCGCGTTACGCCACACATCCACCTCAGCATCTTCATTTCCGTAACGTGTAGCTCCTGAGTGTGCCGAGATAATGCTGGCCAACATTCGCTGCCGTATAAAAGAACTGGTCGGATAATGCTCTTGTATATCAGGCCCTTGAGTTTGGGCGGTATTCTGCTATCGCAGACCACACCAGTGACCTCCCGCCATTTGGCCCAAGCAGCGCTTATACGGGCATGGACGTCGTGGTCGATGCCTCCAGACTCATGCATAACGGATCCAAGGTATCTGAACGTCTCCGACTTAACGGCTGGCTCAGATCCAATACGGATAGTGCTTAAGTCCGGGTTCCCGCAAGCCATGTACTCAGTCTTCAACACATTCAGTTTAAGACCACCGTTCTCAAGCGCACCCTTCCAGGAATTCACTTTACGCTCAAGCGTCAGTCGATTCTCATCAATGAGTACTATGTCATCAGCATACATCATCAGCCACGGAGGCTGGTCTTGGATGTGGGCCGAGACAGTATCCAGTACTATATTGAATAATAACGGACTAAGAGCTGAGCCTTGGTGAACCCCTACAGTAATCGTGAAGGGCTTAGTATCGCCAAGAGCGGTCCTAACCACAGAAGCGGAATCTTTGTACATATCTCTAATAATTTCAATATAGGCTTCGGGGATCACTTTGGATCGCAATGCCCACCAGATATACTGACGTGGCACACAGTCAAATGCCTTCTGCAGGTCTAAAAAGGCCACATGCAGAGCTCTCCTTTTTTCCCTGTATGCCTCCATCAAAGTTCTCAGGGCAAAAATGGCATCCATAGTCCCTGATCCTGGTTGAAACCCATACTGAGACTCAGAGATAGTACACTCTTGGCGCAGCCTGAGACCGATCATGCGCTCGAAGAGCTTCATAGTGTGGCTCATAATCTTAATTCCCCTATAACTACCGCAATCTTGAACACTGCCCCTTCCTTTGTAAATGGGGATAATGAAGCTGTGCCGCCACTGGTGTGGCATCGTTCCAGTGCTCAAGATACGGTTAAACAGGTGAGTAAGTATAAGCACACCAAGAGTGCCCAGCGATTTCCACTCCTCGATCGGTATGTCATCAGGTCCTATCGCCTTACCATTCTTCATGTGTCGAAGACAATTACGAGTTTCGTCAAAGGTTATTGGGGCAATAAGTCCAAGCTTAGGAGGTAATTCATGCGGATGCTTATAAGGGTGCTGAGTGTTCAATAGCTCCTTGAAATAGCTTCTCCATCTCTCCTTCACAGAGGCATGATCACAAAGCAACGTGCCGTGATAATCCTTGACGCATAGACATTTTGTAATATCCTGCGTCGCTTTTTCCCGAGAACGTGCCAGTTTGTATATGAGCTTCTGCCCCTCCACAGTTTCGAGTTTGTCGTATAATGGCGACAAACTTTCACTGCGGGCCCTGGCTACAGCTCTTTTGCTGGCACGTTTCGCTGCTATGTACTCCAGTCGATCTTCAGGAGAGTTGGAGTGCTGCCACTCTTTAAACGCAGCTCTTTTTTCCCGAATCACCCCCTGCACCTGGTCATTCCACCACCATGTCTCCTTATCGATGACACGTCCACCCTTAGTGACGCCAAGAACTCGCTTGCCCGCCGCAATGATTGCTGAATGAGCTCGATCCCAAGCAGCCTGAGCAGTGTTGGTGTTAGTCAGCAGATTCTGACTCTCGATCTCTGCCAAAAAGTCGGTTTGCATCGGTCCATTCAATAACCACCACTTGATCCTAGGCTTACGCTTCTCAGCTACTTTCTTTTTCGGCGTAACGTTATAGTCCATGACCAGGAGACGATGTTGGGCCGTCAGGCTTTCACCAGGAATGACCGTTAGTCACCCTACCCATATGGCACCGTCTGGTCAGCAGATAGTCAATTTGAGTTGAGTGAGACCCGCTCTTATACGTTATAAGGTGCTGAGGCTGCTTTTGGAAGAACGTATTTACGATGGCTAGATCAGACGCAATGCAGGTTCTGAGAATATTTTCTCCCTCTGCATTACGAAATCCATGCCCAAAACCCCCGTGAACACGTTGATACGTCTCAGCAACCCTGCCCACGTGTCCGTTCAAGTCTCCCCCAACTATGACTACTTCGGTAGCTGGTATAGCGAGTAGAACCTGTTCATATTGCTCCCAGAACGTCTTTTTTTCAGCCACGCTACAACCTACCTGGGGGGCATAGGCACTGATCAAGTTTGTGGTAACACCCTCAATCAATACCCTTACCCGCATCAAGCGGTCACAACGGCGGTCAACTTCAAGAAGCCCATTCTGTAGCTCTTCAGAAATCACTACTGCCACACCATTTTTACCTGAAGGTGACCCAGTGTATATAAGCCGGTAACCCTGCCCGATGTTGCGAGACTTATTGCCTTTCCAGCGAGTTTCCTGGAGGAAAGCACACTGGACCCGACGTCTCTTGAATACATCTGCGAGTTCTCTGCATCGTCCGGTTAGAGAGCCAATATTCCAAGTAGCAAAGCGAAGTTTCCGTTTTGGTACTAACGTCTTTAGCCGTGCCCGTACCTGACACGGTAGCCCTTTCCCACTTGTCACAGGTGTAGGGCGATGTGCCTGCGCGTCGTTTAACGGCGACGTCCTAGCCATACCCAGCTTTCTACTTTCTCTATCCATTTATGTGGCGACTTGTGGTTTTTAGTGGAGCGATTGCCATCTGACCTCCAAACCCATTACTGGGACAAACCAGGAAAGGAAAGGGACTGTGAAGAATGAGTTGGAAAAGAATGGAGGAAGGATGTGAGGGTGAAAGGACACCACTTTCATGGACTGGAGGAGGGTATGAAAGTGGCAGCTCGAGGATCCGGGGTCGCGTACCCGTATGCCTAAAACCAAATATCGGACAGATAAGTGGCAAGACACCCTCTGGAGGGATATATATATATATATATATATATATATATATATATATATATATATATATATATATATATATATATATATATATATATATATATATATATATATATATATATATATATATATATATATATATATATATATATATATATATATATAATATATATATATATATATATATATATATATATATATATATATATATATATATATATATATATATATATATATATATATATATATATATATATATATATATATATATATATATATATATATATATATATATATATATATATATATATATATATATATATATATATATATATATATATATATATATATATATATATATATATATATATATATATATATATATATATATATATATATATATATATATATATATATATATATATATATATATATATATATATATATATTTACTTATTTATTTAATATTTCATACCACCATTGTCTATCACATTTCGCCGCACTAGGTTTTAAAAAATTTCAAAAATAGTTTTGATATATAATCATCTGAAACAAGTTATAGTTATCCTTGAGCACTAGTTGTATTTTAGTTTGTGATTTTTTTAAGGATTTTAGTATTAAATATACTTTGTATGCCACTTACTATACGCTTGTTGTGTTTACCTTTATATAGTTATGACATTACTTCTAAACCGAGTTTCATGTATTCATTACAAAAGCAATATTAAGAACTGCTGGTGAACCTTATATTAAATAAAAAAAATACATACAAATATTGTTTATTTATCTATATTGCAATACGGATTAAAGTATGGGGCCGTGTAACGATATGTATATGTGAATAATCATCATAAAAAAAATGAAACGAATAGATTTCGTGCTATATCAAATAGCTGTATGAATCTTAAAAACACGTAGAATGAAAGTAACCACGCATTTATCGTTGTTGCAGTTTGTACGAATTGTTGCGTAATCAAAGCTTATTATGTATTTCCCATAGACTTAGAATTATAATCGGAAATTTATAGGTAAAAGATAGGTAAGTAATAATAATAATTATAATTATTTGTAGGTAAGTAAAGAAATATGTAGGTACATTTATAATGTTACTTGATAAACCAATAGTAAGACCAATTTTAAACTTGTATCGGTAGTTTCTGTAATTTGTGTTTCTGTAGTTTGTAAATAATTTTATTGAAAATAAGAATACACGACTGGTTTTTAAAACATCAAAAATATTACTAACCACTTACTAAAGTCAATGTCAAAGAGGCTCAAGAATCTTAATGGGACATTTTTTAAATTATGAAGACAATTACAGGGAGCCTGTAAACGCGATGGATTGTGCGTTCGATTCCCAGTCGGGGAAGATGGATTTTTTCATTTAAATTTTCTTCATTCTGGCAACTAGGCAAAGCGCGGCGTTAAGTTTCGCCACATAACACGCAAAGCCTTAATAAAGGCAAAAGGCATGGAACAAAGTACCTTAACACTGGGCTCTGATGGTTCCTGCGGTTCCTTCTGCCTATCATGCCACGTGCGGGATAAAGCGTGAAGCTACAAAAGAAATATTTTGTCTCGCTTGGACTATTGCAATATTATATATTATGTTCAGTGAACTAAACATCACTAATATATAGAGAGTGTAGTTTAATAAATATGTGTGAAACAAGAATTTTAAAAGTACTTAACCTTTCAAAGAGGCTTTTAGTTCACTCATTGAAGACGCGGATAAAAAACGCCTGACCAGACCAGCTTAGAGCTAAATTTAAATAGTGATGTGAAGTTTTCTTTGTTGTTTTGTTCACTTGAGCATTATATATATATATATATATATATATATATATATATATATATATAATATATATATATATATATATATATATATATATATATATATATATATATATATATATATATATATATATATATATATATATATATATATATATATATATATATATATATATATATATATTATATATATATATATATATATATATATATATATATATATATATATATATATATATATATATTGTTTGTTCATATATGGCAACCCCGACTAATTTAGAGTCTGGTGCCATCTCCCGGCGCGAGCGGTCAAGTAGTAGTTAGTAGTAGTTGTCGAGTTGTAGTAAAGGGGGCACGTGAGACGGCCGACGCGAGCGCACGTCCTTCCTGAATCTAATATTAATTAGCGGTGTGATTTTCCCTCCCTCAGCCTTATTTGATTTCCCTTTTGTGTATTCCCTCTTGATATTGAACCTGACAAAGACAAACCTACAAAAGATAATAGTGCAAGTAACCCCTAGTGAAGAAGACTCAAGTGAGACGTTCCATGCCGGCCGGGAACAATCAGTGTTTGTGTTGTGAATCATGAAGATAAGGTACTGTACAATATCTATTATCCTAAAACCGACTATAAAGTAAATAATTAATAAATAACCTCCCCCTCAACACGCTTCCACAAATGCGGCACACCCTACCCTATATTATTCAATATACATTTTCTGTAGCAGGGCGTGGTTTCACTATATACTATATACATTTTTGGTAGCAGAACGCAGTTTATTATATTCATTAAATACTACTATATACATTTCTGAACCAGTTACGCGTCGAGTCGGCTATATCAGAAAATTGTATAGGGTATATATAATGAATATAACGAACTACGCTCTGCTACCACAGAAATGTATATAGTAGTATTTAATGAATATAATAAACTGCGTTCTGCTACCAAAAAATGTATATAGTATATAGTGAAACCACGCCCTGCTACAGAAAATGTATATTGAATAATATAGGGTAGGGTGTGCCGCATTTGTGGAAGCGTGTTGAGGGGGAGGTTATTTATTAATTATTTACTTTATAGTCGGTTTTAGGATAATAGAAATTGTACAGTACCTTATCTTCATGATTCACAACACAAACACTGATTGTTCCCGGCCGGCATGGAACGTCTCACTTGAGTCTTCTTCACTAGGGGTTACTTGCACTATTATCTTTTGTAGGTTTGTCTTTGTCAGGTTCAATATCAAGAGGGAATACACAAAAGGGAAATCAAATAAGGCTGAGGGAGGGAAAATCACACCGCTAATTAATATTAGATTCAGGAAGGACGTGCGCTCGCGTCGGCCGTCTCACGTGCCCCCTTTACTACAACTCGACAACTACTACTAACTACTACTTGACCGCTCGCGCCGGGAGATGGCACCAGACTCTAAATTAGTCGGGGTTGCCATATATGAACAAACATAGCCCCCGCCCTAAACATCTAATGTTTACGAGAAAATGGGAGTAGCTAACTAATAGGTAGACGAACTAATTTGGTTAAGGCTCTCTTTAGGATACCTGTCGATGTCTTAACATCGACCACACGCACAACGCTATCTTTACCAGGATAAATTTGGGAAATGCGACCACGTCGCCACTGTAAAGGGGGTAAATTATCATCTTTTATGAGGACTAGCTCGCCTACTGTTGGAGGATTCACTGGATCAGTCCACTTCTGCCTAGTCTGCAGAGTGTATAGGTACTCTAACTGCCACCGCGACCAAAAATGTTGAGTTATCTGTTGCACTACTTGAAAACGGGTTAAACGATTAATTTTTACATTGTTATAGGGATACTCCGGCAAAGCACTAAGAGGTTGGCCAATCAAAAAATGACCAGGCGTCAAAACTTCTAGATCGTTAGGGTCATTAGATAAGGGACATAACGGCCGGGAATTTAATACCGCTTCAATTTTAACAAAAATTGTAGTTAATTCCTCGAATGTTAAAGGAATTTCATAAACGACCACCGACTCTGATGATTCCTTCTTTGTCAAGAAAGAGTGAGAGTCGTCTTAGGGAAGACCGCAAGGAAACGCTACGCGCTAACGCGATAAGGATACAGATAGCTCAACGGGTAAGTTTCGGGTTTTTATTTATAAATCTCACCATCATTTTCTAAGGTCTAATCATGGTTTGAAGGGTCTCTTCAACCTTCCAGAATTTCTCGATGAGACAGGTAAGGATACTCCAGTCATGGGGGGCTCTAATTCACCATAATCGGCAGCGACTGGACCGCAAACAATATAACCAAAAATTGTAGATAAAGCAGTAAGGCCGTTAAAGTTAAATATTTTATCTTGTAATAAAAGCGCGCCGAACACGTCAGCACCCAATAGTATATCTATCGGGCCAGGCTTATTATAGGTAGGGTCAGCAAGGGAAAAATCACTACTAGGAAAAAACACAGACTCAGGGAACTCAAACTCAGGATGCGTACCGGCAATCACATCTATAACCATAGCAGAGGTTGACACCTCAGGGAAGGAATTATACAAAGGTTTAAAACACAGGGAAATAGAACCACGGGAAACCACTAAAGGAATATTACCTATGCCACGTACAGGGGCACAGGAGGGGGAGATGGTCAAATTGAGGTAATTAACAACAAGATCGGTTGTAATGAGGCAACCCTGGGCACCGGTATCACATAAGTCACGCGCTTCAATAAAATAGCCACTAGCAGTTTTAACGTGTAATTTAACAGTAGGCAATAATATAAGGGAATTGGGTGAGATATTAAGGCAAGGGGAAAGGGGAGTAATACAAGTATCTAGCTATGTGGGTCTATCTTCTCTATTATAGGAATTATCACGATATCTTAAATTATTTTCAACCTGTCTATTATTTTCAACCTGTCTAGGTTGGCGCGGAGCATTTTCTCTGGGGGGAGAAGCTCTCTGGGAATGTCGTTGGGGGGAGCGCTGGAGTTGCGAAGGGGAATATTTCTTATGCTGGCCCCCGCCCATATGGGGACCGCGGGTAGAAGCAGGACGGGTACGCGGATAATTGCGTCTATTAAATTTGGAATTACAATTATAATTGCGATTGGATGAGGTAGGATACATTGGGTTACGGGAATCATTAAAACATAGCATAGTGTGATGGGATGAGCGACCGCAGGTTGAACATTTGTAGTCCCGCTTGCACATAAGAATTGGATGTTTGTCAAAACACCTATAACATAACCGGGAATGTTTTACAAATCCCGATCTTTCTCTAGGATTCATAGCTCTAAATTCGGGACATTCACGGAGGTAATGGGAAGAGGAAGCACACAGGTAACATTTTTTACTATTATTTATTACAGGTAACATTTTTTGTCTACTATCTAATATAGGGGAGGGAGGAGCCGCAAAGTAAGTATGTTTAGGTACAGTACTTTTAAATTTCGTCAGGTTAGAATCTACAAGGGAGGTGTTGCCAACGTTGTCATGGTGACGACATTCGTCTTCCAAAAAGGTAATAAGATTTTTAAAGGTAGGTAATTCATTAGCGTCACCGCCATAACAACGCTCAAAACGGGATTTCAAATCAGAGGGAAGCTTAGTCAAACATATATGTACTAACATGTAAGACCAATAGGATACGGGTAAATCTAAACGCTCTAAACAGCGATAGGCAGATAACAAGGGGTTCAAAAAGGCCGCGCGCAAACCTGTAAATTTATTCGAAATATCCGGCAGGGTAAGTATCTGGGTTATGTAGGTATCAGCAAGAACCCGTGTATTGTGATACCGCTGTTTCAACAACTCACGAGCAACTTCATAGTTGCCTTCTTCAATTTTTAAATGTAGCAAGAACCGCTTAGGTTCATCTGCTAAGGATCCAACTAAGTACTGCAATTTCATTGTGGGGGTTAAATGGTGTTGGGAATCTACTACACTGTCAAACTGATCAATAAAACTTATCCAGGAGTCAGGGCGTCCATCAAACTTAGGGATAGGTAAATCAGGTAATCTATTATAAGTAGTTCGCTCAGTAATATTTTTATTACTCACTCCCACGGGTGTACCGGCCATGACGGGATCAACTACGGGAGCAGGTGGGCACAACTCTAATTGACGCACCCGGAGGTCGTCTATCTTCTTATATACTAAACGCACTTCTTTTTTTACATAACTAATTTCTTGGTAATCGATAGCCGGGTCTAACCCACCCAGGAGCACTGAGGACGCGTTTACAAATAAATTACAATGAGAATCTAAATCCTTGAACCTAACTAATAATCTATGTATTTCAGAAGTGCCAAGAAGTTCCGAGGTATCGGCAATCCAATCGGAAACAAAGCGTACCACACCTATATTTTTTCTATATTCTGCGCTTTCCGTATATAAGGAACATTTTACTGTTTCATCATGAGTAGCCATTTTAAATTATCAAGTAAACTAATAACTGAACTAAAATATTAAAAATTAATAAACGCGTAATAAACAATGAACCCACTACCAACGGGCGAGATCAGAAATCAAGTAAACAAATAACTCAACTAAAATATTAAAAAAATAATAAACTCGTAATAAACAATGAACCCACTACCAACGGGCGAAATCAGAAATCAAGTAAACAAATAACTCAACTAAAATATTAAAAAAATAATAAAAATATAGTAATAAACATAATGAATCCACAACATCTGGCGAGATTTAAGAAACCAGCTTACACGGTCAAGTTCAGGGACCGCGGCGCCATTCTAATATATCGCAACAACAAAATAATATGATTATACAATTGACGACAATTAAGGCTTAGCTTCATTTAAATCAAAATAAAAAAAAACAAAGGGTAAACAAAAAGTGTAGGGATAATTATTTTAAAGTAAGTTAGTGTTTTACGGAAAATTATATTAAAATGATTTTAACTAATTTCAAATTATTCAAATATTAAAACGGGATAGGCTCAATCACGTATAGGGTGTAATTATTATAAAATATATGTCATATTATGTGTATATTACTTTATATGTTAATATATAAAAATTAGATTCACGATTATTTATATATTTTACACCCATTATACATTCACCCCCTACCAATTTATATTCAAATGATTATATGTATAAAAATTTCCATAATACTTATATAAGAAATATAATTCACGAGCAGCACTCGAATGAAAGGCTATAGGCGGCGCAAGGAGAGCGCCGATTGATATGATTCTACCCCACGACCGGAGTTGAATTCTTAAACAACTCGATGAGAAACATCGTTTTAAAAAGGTTCGGAAATCAAATATATTGTAAATCTTATGGTGAGGTATCTCCCAAATTAAGAGCCAAAAATACCAAACCGTCGGAGAATTAACACTGTTATTAAAGGGACTCAGGGGCATGAAAAACTA
Organism: Dione vanillae; assembly: GCA_037178615.1. Taxonomy (NCBI): domain Eukaryota; kingdom Metazoa; phylum Arthropoda; class Insecta; order Lepidoptera; family Nymphalidae; genus Dione; species Dione vanillae. The sequence continues at coordinate 51,038 of JAZFAU010000653.1, read as the reverse complement.
ACGCTATAATCAGGCGGGCTCAGAGGGATAAACACCGCTCTCATCAGGGGATTCGAGGTATTAACCCCCCCGCTCAGTGCTTAAGGCGGCCCCCGGGTAGCACGGCAGGATTGAGTGAAAACCACCCCCGCCTAAAATGGTATACACTAGGAGGGAGGTAGTTAAGACCAGCGCCCTTGCTGACAATAAGTTGTGAGGTGTGTTGACTATCTAGTGAGTAGGGGGTGTGCCGCATTTTTTGGAAAGCAGGTGAATTGTAAGGATAGGAGGTATTGGGGTATTAATTAGATTGACATTTATACCGTCGGTATTTTAGGATAATAGAAGGTTGTGATACAGTACCTTATCTCAGATGGGTCCACAACACATACACTGATTTATCCCGGCCGTGGCAGGGAACGTCTCCATTGAGTCTTGCTTCACGTAGGATTGTACTTGGCACTATGGTCTCTGATTGTAGGTGTTACGGTCAATTTGTCAGGTGTACACTAGGCAAGAGGGCAGATACCCGTGCAAAGGAAAGGTCCAATAATGGCTGAGGGCAGGGAAAATCCACACCGGGGCAATTAATAGATTCAGGAAGACGTGCCGCTCGCGTCGGCCGTCTCACGGCCCCCTTTACTACAAACTCGACAACTACTACAACTCCTAGCTTGACCGCTCGCGCCGGGAGATGGGCAGCCAGAACTCTAAATTAGTCCGGGGTTGCCATATATGAACAAACATAGATATATCTATATATATAGATGATATATATATACGATATATATATATATATATATATATAGCTATATACTATATCTATATATATTATATATATTATTATATATAGATCTATCTATATATATATTATATATATATATATCATATATATATATATAGATATATATATATATATATGATATTATACATGAATACATGTGAAAAATTAGAGGCTATCCGACATTAGGCATGCGTTTGCATACTCTTTTACCCTTTGTATAGCAATAAAACAAGGATTAAAAAAATATTTCACTACTTTTGTTTTTAATTAACCCCCCTTTTATTAACCATATTGAACTGGCACCTTATATTCGATAGGTATTTGATTTTTAACTTTCGTTAAGGAAACTCAATATCGTATATATAATAAAAGCTACTTCACTAAAAAAATCAGTGAAGCGAAAAATCAAGTGACTGCCGCCCGTCTGAATAACGAACGCCCGAATCCTTTATAGTACACCAAATGCGGTACCATTGATAGTAGTGGAATATGAGATATGTTGCAATTTTTGTTTCTAATACTAATATCCTTCTATATACGTATGGGTTAATGGTTTCTTTAAGCTTTATTGTATAAAGATAATGCTCCCTACGTAAGTACAGTTTTAGAATTCTAGTTTAAAATGCTACTACATTTTGTCCACCGGGATAAGTAAGCAAAGCTTCTATCCTTGTAAATATGTTGGTACGTATTAATACTTTTATTATATAAGATCAATAAGCAAGTGCTGACGAACCGGGAGACGTAACGAAGATAGACTCCTTACGAGGTAGACCGATTACTTGGCGAAGATCACCGGAGTCCGATGGATTAGAGCGTCCAAGTACCGGTCTTTATGCTGCTTAACAGATTAAGCTTTTGTCCAGGAGTGGATGTCTACCAGTTCTAATATGATGATACAATGATAAAGTGCGAGTGGACTCCTGCATTGAGTTTTCTGTACTAATTTCGTGATTACAGATCACGTGAAATTACGTACAGTTGTAAAAGATTACTAGATAGATACTTTGTAAACGAACTCAGAGCAAAAAAAAGTGCAAGAATGCAAGTTCGTAAGACAGTTTCTAGAGTAGTAGATTTTAAGGTAGGCTAGCAGTGACATTGCTTCCTTCTCACGATCTAGGTCTTGAGAAATGAATAGAGATAAGGTCTCTTATTAAATGTTAAATCAGCGGCAATTTTGATTTTTAAAGATAATTTATTCCGACATTAATTATTAATAACATTCAAATATCCGTCCGTCGTGGCGCAGAGGTGCAACGTGTGCCTGTAACGCGACGGTTTCTGGGTTCGATTCCAAGTCGGGGAAGATGAGTTTTTCTATTTCCACTTTCTTCGCTCTGGTAAACGAGGCAAAAGCGTGGCGCTGAGTTCCGCCACTCAACACGAAATGCCTCGAAAAAGGCGGAAAGCAGGGACGGAGAAAGCAGGAACTAAGCAACGGAGTGTCTTAACACTAGGTTCCCACGGTTCCTGCGGTTCCTTCTGCCTACACTGCCATGCGCGGGATAAAGCGTGAAGCTACTAAAAAAAACATTCAAATATTGTAATGAAATTATTGTAAGTGAATAGTAAATCTTCATTATAAATCTTATTTCAAGAAACTCCTTCAGTCACTTGTTCCCAAAACAATTCGAGTTATTTCTTATTAAGTGGTACCAAAGGAAAATTTTAGAACTAATTAATAAATTAGGTACTAAGTAAATAACTTTACTGAAATATGCAATTGCAGAAAATTGTAGAAATATATCTTTTAAATAAACGTTCCGTAGAATAAAGATCAAACATTCGGATACTTTGAAACTGCAAACGGTCTGTAGTTTCGCTGACTGCGATAAAAAATTTTAGCAAAATAGTATATATAATAGTATAAGAAAATGATAAATTTGAGGAGAAGGAGTCGATTGTAAAAAGAGGGTAGTTATTAGATGACAAAGACTATAAAAACGTTGAATTTATTTGTTATTGCAAGTCATTTTGTTTTCGAAATATATCTTCGGTTCAATTCATAAATATATATTCGGTTCAATTCTCATTCATAAAAATAATAAGTAAGTAAGTAAGGATAAGTAAGTAAGTAAGGATAAGAAAATATCTTATCCTCGTTCCAGTAAGAAGAAAAAGTGATGCGTTGGAATCATTTTTTTTTTGCTTCACGTTTTATCCCGCACATGGCAGGGTAGGCAGAGGGAACTGCATGGACTTTGGAAACCTTGTGTTAAGACACTCCGTTATTTAGTTCCTGCTTTCTCCGTCCCCGCTTTCCGCCTTTTTCGAGGCATTGCGTGTTGAGTGGCGAACTCAACGCCGCGCTTTGCCTAGTTTCCAGAGCGAAGAAAATGGAAATAGAAAAATCCATCTTCCTCGACTGGAGATCGAATCTAGAAACCGTCGCGTTACAGGCAGACGTTGTGCCTCTGCGCCACGACGGTCCTCATTAAATATAATGTAAAGAAAAATTGTCATAGATTCAATACATTTCACTAAGGGAATATAAACTTGCTCAATAGTAATTAGCATTTATAGTGATGTGTTAATATTATAGATTTAAAGCTATAAAATTTATATTTTTATACAAGGCTAGGGATGTACAATGGCCAGATAAGCTAATGAGCTTCAGACTTAATTTAACTTTGTATGAATGTAAATAAATAAAATATATTACAAATATATTTATCGTTCATATAAATCTTCAACAAAACCGTCTTCTTTGAAATGCATTACATATTATGTAATAAAGTTACACTTTAAAGTTCTGAGAACAACAAGTTATGAAATTAAACGTCAATAGAAATAAATACTTATTGAAAACTTGTAAAGAGATCACAAAGCTTTTGCAATTTGACAAAACTTTCAACGTTCGCAAGAGATTGTGTGTTGGAAAGTTTTAATCACTTTTGTAGGACTTTCTATGCTCATATGACCGCGTTGCAAATGCGATTTGATTTTATGAGGACATTATATGAATAAAAAAATATTTATCTTACTAGCTTTTGTAAGCTTCAATCAAAAAATAAGTAATATCAATCCAAAGTCCATTTAGCGTTTCTTTTGAGACATTAACTGCTTAGTGGTGGAACTCAACGCCGCATATATATATATATATATATATATATATATATATATATATATATATATATATATATATATATATATATATATATATATATATATATATATATATATATATATATATATATATATATATATATATATATATATATATATATATATATATATATATATATATATATATATATATATATATATATATATATATATATATATATATATATATATAAAAATACTGTTTCACGTAGACATTTTAATAAAGTACAGCAAAGTTACATATCACATATTTGTACAACGATAATCTATTTATTTGTATAATTAGAACTCTAATAAAATATTCATAACTCTCGAAAATATTAATCCCTTTGAGAGATAAGTTTGTTTTATTAATTCGAGCTTAGACTCATTTGGCAATTAAACAGCGTGTTTACTTTGATTTTATTATATTTTGTTACATAATATGTATATATGAAAGAGGCGAACAGTGGCGCAGAAGCGCAGCATCGTTCTGTAAATGTGACCGTTTGTGGGTTCGATTCCCATTTGGGGAGAATGAAATTAGTGAACGGAATATCTCAACACTAGGTTCCCACAGTTCCAGTGGAAGCTTCTGCCTAATCTACTACGAGCGGTACAAAGCATAAAAATATAAAATACAATATATACTAACTACAAAAAATATAATAATTACATAGATTCACTTTTTAATAATCTACTACACGATGTGCCTAAATTACGAGAAATATAACCAATGCCGTATTTTATATATCGATGTTTTTCTTATCATTGAGAGTTGAACTTATAATCTGTGACTTTGAATTAATCTTAATATCCAAGATACATAGATAGATAAATAACTAGCCAACTAAAAGCTCGTCAAAATAAGATAAATAATAAACAGTATAAGCTCTAAAACTACTTAGCTACAGTAACTAAAATCTCAAGGCAGTCATTATTGTAGGATGAACTCGCAAAATATGAAGTGCTGATTTATCTAAACATACACAAATAAAATTTGAAGTCATAACTGGCATAGTCATAGTTTTTCCAAAAGGTGATGGATTCAATCTCCTATTAGAATAGTTAAGATAATAGGAGCTTTGCTAAAGCATATAGCTTTCTCCGTCCCCGCTTTCCACCTTTTTCGAGGTATTGCGTGTGGAGTCGCGGTACTCAATACCGCGCTTTGTCTAGTTGCCAGAGCGAAGAAAATGAATAGAAAAATCCATCTTAACCGAGTGGGAATCGAACCCACAAGCCGCCGCAGGTAAACGTTACGCCTCTGCGCCAAAACAGCCCTTTTTGTTGTCATATTAAACCCCTTTTAACAATTTTAGTCATTCACTACTAGTTTTAGGTATAGTTTAATAAAATAGACCATCTAGTCAGCAGTAGAACAGTGTCTGATTACAAGGCGCCGATTGTGAGTTCGTGTCCCAATCGAGTAATGAAATATGTAATTTTTGATTCGCCTCATAAGACAAAACGAGGGGTTGAGTTCTGCCAATCAACACATTTGTCTTGAAAACTGGGTCGAAAGTTGGGAACGTGGGTCGTAGATCAAAGGGTTCCATCTACTTATACTTTTCTACACGTCATGTATTTTTTTATAAGTTTGTATAGTCTTATGTTTTGAAATAAAAGTAAATAATAATATTTTCGAACATCAAAAACTTTACTACCTTATCGGTTTTTAAGTTGTCTAACTAGGTGAGTATTTTTTCTAGATACTTTTTTTTTTATGGGAAGGACAAGGCAAACGGGCGGTCGGGTCACCTGATGGTAAGTGATCACCGACGCCCACGGCCCTGAGTAACAGCAGAGGTGTACAAGAGCGTTATCGGCCTTGAAGATTCACAATAGGGATATTTTTAAATAATTAAATACTGTAATTTACCCGATCTGTAGCACTAACTTTAAAATTTTTCATCCAACACTATTTCTTGAAGTGCCAGTGGAGAACTTGTTAACTTAACTCAACTATATACGGTAATTTATGTGAAGCTGTTAAAGAGAAAAATTTATAATAGATTCAATTATACTTTCCCATCCTACCAAACTTTGAAAATTGAAGAAAGATTTTAAAAATTAAAACCATATTTGATATTTCTGAGTTTATTGCCATTTATTTTTATGCCACTAATTAAAAATTATATTGATAATATATATGTATATATTTGATGTTTTACCATGTTGTACCAGACATATGTAACATATATATAACTATAGTTAATTTCACAGCTTAAGCAAGCAAAGATGCGGTAAAACAACTAGTTCTAACACAGTCATAACTATAGTATATCTATATATATGTATTCACATACTATATATATTCACATACTTAGTCCAGTATTTTGCTGAATCAGTGCCGGGTCGTTGCCATGGTAACCGGGGGATGGAGTAAATTCATAAATTACTTCATCACTTTTCAACGCTCCATCGATTTTTCGGGAATCCTATAATGTCGTTACATTCAATGGTTTTAGTTCAGAAATAAGTTCGGTTTTTGATCTCTATTATACATAAATTTGTAACGTTTCAGATAATTTACAGACATAAAAATATTTCTAAAGATATTTTTAATGTCTGGATCATTTCATTAGTTTATACAAAGTATTTATAGAATTTTGTTTTAAAAAATATTTTTATATATCTTTTAGGTTAAGATAATGCCTAAAATAGCAAGTGGTAATGCTTACTAGCCTCTGGATTAGTCTCTGAAATATTGTGCAGTATATTTGGTCTTAGAAAAATAGGGTAGAAACAAATTAGGATAACGATTGTTTTAATGTTAAAAAGTGACCGATTTGTAAATTGGAAGAAAGTTCCTGATATATTATAGAGGCTGGATTCTTGTAATTTAGATGGAGGAAAAAGTACAAAATGGAAGTGATCAAATAAAACTGATTTGTAAGTAAAGGTAAGTTGAGGGAACACAAGTTACTAAGCTTTTGTCTATTTTTATAAGTTTTAAAGCGTCAATTCCAATTAAGAAAAGAATAAATTCTGAAACAAACCATAAAAAAATTGAACACAGCGGAATTTGAACCCGCGACACTCAACGTAGTGTCTTAGCACTAGGTTCGTATGGTTCCGACTGTTCTCTCTGCCTACACTGCCACGTGCGGGATACAGCGTGAAGCCTCTTGCAAACCGTTCAAGCACTCTGACCACCATACTATACGTTCTTCATCACGCCGCGTCAAAAATGTTATATGCGACTTATTTCACTGTTACGTTTTTACTACTTCATTTTAATATCTTCAAAATCATCGAAATATATTTACGTACTCGTAGAATACACGTACTTAGTATGTACAATAAATTTAAAATATAAAAATTCAAAGGATAGAAATCTTAAATATTATTTCTATACATAGAGATGCCAAAGCAGTGTTTATTAAATTAATTTTCCTAGTAAATAGCGAGTGGGTTCTAAAAGAATTTGTATTCTAAGAAAATGTGAAGCTAACGGATTAAAGACTATATAACGATTTTTGTATTATTTTTTTATAATTTTAAATTACTAAATGAAACATTTTATACTCATTTTAATATCGTAAAGATAAGTCATACTGTACTTAGTAATTGATTTTAACATAGATTCATAGGAGCAACTGTTGAGTTGCAGGCAGGCTCTTTTCAATACAACTTCCTTCCGAACCAATGTCAGCTTTATAGTATTGCCGATTCAAAAGTACTTGTTAAAAATACTTTTGAATATAAAAAAAGTCATTTATATATTATAGAAATGTAATAAACAGTATAATAAAAATGGTAGGCCGAGGCCTAAGTAGCCAGAAGGCTTTTACAATCAAAGAATGTTATGGTTTTACTAACACTTGATACCATCACATATATTCTTTTTTAGCTACCCGCTTTATCCTGCGCATAGCAGGGTAGGCATAGGGAACTGTATTAACCGTGAGAACCAAGTGTTAAGGCACTCCATTCTCCGCTTTCTACCATTCGAGGATTGTTGAGTGGCAGAACTCAACGCCGCGCTTACTTAGTTTTTAGAAGTAAGGTAAAATATGTAAACAAAATAAATCAACTTTTCCAAGTGGAAATCGAACTTAAAGGCAGACGCTGTACGTCTGCGCCACGAAGACAAATTCAAAGTCAAAGTCAAAACAATTTTATTCGAAATAAGAAGTACAAGTTTCATTTTTTGAACGTCAAATAATTAATTTAATTTACCACCGGTTCGCTAAAGTTAATGCCTCAGACCTGAGAAGAACCGGCGTAAGAAACTCAGCGGGACTTAATCTGCTTTTTTTTATTTTTTTATTTTCTAGATATTTACAATTTCACAATTTCTATTATTGACAACGATACTCTTGAACTAGACTGGAGCGAGCATTTCATTCCCAAGGTGTGTCATTTACGAAATCATTAATATGATAATAACCTTTAACATACAAACGTCGTTTCACAACTTTTTTAAATTGTGATATAGAACAATCTCGGACGTTTTCTGGGATCCTATTGTAAAAGCATACAGACTGTCCCATAAAAGAATTGCGGATGCGATTTAGTCTAGTTACAGGCGCGGTAAGTTTATGCCTGTTTCTTGTATTAATGTTGTGTACATCACCGATTTTGGTAAAATCATTAATATTTTTTTTACATACATTAAATTATCAAAGATATACTGTGATGCAACGGTCATTTTATTTACGAGTATTTCCTTAAATTTTTGTCATGAGGAATCTTTTGGATTTAGGTTATAGATTAATAACCCGCTTCTGCAGAACAAAGATAGAATTAATAGAGGCTGCATTACCCCAAAGCAAAATGCCATACGATATTATTTTCTTAATTTCTTTCTTTTTCAAATAACTATTATCCGCCTTAAAGAAACTTTTATTGTCAACCAATATGGAGCTTTTATAACCTATTGCGGTCTTTGGTACCAATATCACAACGGGGCGTTAGAATTTATAAAGCGATTTATCTTGGAAATTACATTACAAAATATGTTGGATGATGATATATTTACTTTACTTTAGTGGTTATATGTTCCATATCTGTAGGAAATAAAGTTTTTATCTTTTTTTAACATAGAAATAATAGTCTTCCACTGAGTCACTTAATAAAAATATTTGCTTTAGGCAGCATATAAATCTAATTTAAAATAAATAAATAGCTTAATTTTCCAAAATTTAAATGATAAGATTTGGGTTGAAGTAGAGATTTAATATAACAAGTCTTGTAATTACTTGTACTGTCATGTTCACATTTAATAAACAATGTTTTAAATTCGAACGCTTTTCACTATGAAGAACATAGAATGTATATCAAAGGTCTCCTCTATCTACATTTTCTAGGACCAAAAGTATATTATAATTTTCTGAACTATCATCATAAATGGAGAAAATTTTACTAACATAGTCGAATACAATTCAATTCGTTTCATATACTATAATTATGTTTATTTAAACTTGCTAAATATGCTTTCTACTGTACAATATAATAGCACTATAATAGGCACTGTTGCTTGTTTCTCTACAGCTATAGGCACTCACACAGTGAGTCTATGGAATGGTAAGGAGATTTTTCTCGTTGGAAGGAAAAGGCTGTTTATTGCTTCGTACAGTCTAAGACTAACTTATTGTAATTTTTAATTTCAGTAGGGTACACATACACATTATTTTAAAAAGAAAATTAAATCGATTTAAAAATTTACCTACCTATTTATTAGTATAAATATATATATATATATATATATATATATATATATATATATATATATATATATATATATATATATATATATATATATATATATATATATATATATATATATATATATATATATATATATATATATATAGATATATATATATATATATATATATATATATATATATATATATATATATATATATATATATATATATATATATATATATATATATATATATATATATATATATATATATATATATATATATATATATATATATATATATATATATATATATATATATATATATATATATATATATATATATATATATATATAGATATATATATATATATATATATATATATATATATATATACATATATATATATATATATATATATATATATATATATATATATATATATATATTATATATATATATATATATATATATATATATATGTATATATATATTATTTTAATAATAATCATTCAAATATTTTAGAATAAATAAATAAACAAAAGTACTGATACGTACACAATACATTTATACCTATTTACTTTTTAAAATGCGTTATTCTTGCATTCAATGACAAGGATATTTTTTATTTTGTAATAATATTATTATCTTTTTTCTTTGACTGTTTACGCCGTAGTGGAAAAATTAACTATTTCGGTAATTCAGAAACTCCCAATTGGCGTCAATTATGAAGAAGTGAATGTCTTGAAATAAAGTCCTCCACATTTGCATTTTGTCCTAAACACAAAACAAAGTGCAAATCTAAAAAAAATAACTATAAAAAATAACTAACTAAAAAAATAAGTATAAAAATAATAAAAAAAAGAAAGATGGATTATTTCATTCCCATTTTCTTCACTCTGGAAATTGAGCAAGCGTGGCGTTAAGATCCACCACTCAACACACAATGCCTTGAAAGATGGAAACCGGAAATGGAGTATCTTAACACTAGGTCTTATGGTTCACCTTCTATGAGCGGTCTAAAGCATAAAGCTAATTTTATTCACTTACTATAACATAAACTACTGCACATCAAAAATACTAGATTATTTCTACCATTCATGTACTCTGACAGTTCAGCGAAACTTAAACAAAAGTATAATATAGCGATGATGAGATGATTCCTAATTGAATAAGCCCTTCGTCCGCCATATCCGCAGTAAACCCCGTATTGGAATAACGGGTGAGGATTAAAGCGACACGGATTAGCTGATCGTCTGTCACACCGTCCGTTGTATATATTTATGTAACTGTTTTAGGAATAATACCAAAATGTGAACATACTGCACAAGAGCGTAAAAAAGGAGAGCTTTGGAGTATGCCTTTTGTTTGACCTGAAAAGGGATTTTTATTTTATTTTACATATTTTTAAGAACAATAATATGGAAGAGTTTCAAGATATATGATAGCTTTACACGGTTTAGGCAAAAGAAATGTAGAGTTAAGTGCAGTATATATGCAGTAGGTATGTGGAATAGAACTCATCGCCGTATTTTGTCTTATAAGAGCATGGAATTGAAAATAACCAATTCCTCCGAGAGTCGAATCCATAAATGTCGCCACCTGTCGCCGCTCTGATCAGTTGCCATTAATAATACTTCAAATCTATTTTGTAGTATTGTAATTTATAAATTTATATCAAAAGCAAGTTAGTATCGGTGTAATTAAAGTCGAAATTTAGCGTTAAACACCGTTTAAACTAAATAGCAAGTTTAGCCAAGAATATCATTAGCATACGATATATTGTAGGGGCTTAATGAGTGAAACTTGGTAATATACCTCTTCAGATTTCTCATTACTTATAAGAGAACTAGTATTGCTACCTGACTTTACCTTTAGAAAACAGCGTTTTATATATAATATTGGAAAAAAAATATGGAAAATATAAAATCTAATTTGTTAAAATACCGAGAGGAATGTAAGTAATATAAATAGATATTTTAATATGTAGGATATTTCGTGTGTTTTAAACATTAAAGAAACAGTAGTCTAACTCATATTACTGGAGAATTCTAAGTCAAGCAGTGGATGATGAAGGTGATGATGAAGGTGATGATGAAGGTGATGATGATGAAGACAGTGACGATTGTCATGGTTTAGTTGATTATATGCAGATGGAAGTAACTATCTTTGACGTAGTATGGTAAAGTTAAAAGCGTCGTTTGGTAAAGTTAAAGTCCTATACAATTTAATTTAATTTACTGTAATAGATAGTAAACAGAGCATCTATTTGAAATGATCTTATATTTTAAAGAAATAGCTAGTGACACATAGCTGAAGACTGTAGGGAGGTAGCATTTGGCGATCAAATTTCTCTGGCTTTTTCTAATAAAGCTATATTTTCGTGTAAAGTTCCATATAAAACAAAACTTCAATGAGATCTCAAGTGGATTTATTCCAATCTACCTGTGTAAAAAGGACTAAAAGGCTAAAACTTTGTTGACACAAAACAAAAGTTATATATATAGGAAAAAGGTTACGAGGCTGCCCCACGCACACTTGGAGGCGTCTAATTGCAGCGGAATTTAAGATTTTTTTCTCGACATGATCCAGAACAAAATGAATTAATTATATGATACATCACTTTAAGTAAGTATTTATCCTATAAACCTGTACTTATTTAGTAATGAGCCTGTAGCTTTATGTAACGGTACTGACAGGTTGAACGTTGATTCAATGTTCCTTTGCGATGGATACGCCCGTGTCGTGTTATTTAATACTTCACAGATCTTACAATGAAATAGACATAAAAATTTCAGTTTTATATGTTTAAAAATTGAATTTAGAAACCAAAATATATTTTTGTATCTGATTGTATATTGATTAAGTATTTTTTTGTAGTAAAGCTTAAATTAGAACTTTTAAGGCATTATTGGAACTTGAGAATCTTACTCGGATACGTAATTTTATAAAGGCGCGACAATTTTTTGAAGTAATTATATTTTTATTTATTTTATCTTACCGGTCTAATAAAAACTAGGTACTGATGTTATAAAAAATGAAAGTAAGCTTCTATACAAATTCATAACCCCTCTTACTATTGCAAAGCTTTCGCCCAAAATACAGTCAGTTGAAATCTTTCACCGCAGAACCTCGCGTCGCTATTAATTAAAGCGGTTCCGGAAACGAGTGGGATGAACGACTCGACTCATACATTTCTGAAACGTGGTTCACTCTAGTTAGGTTAGTTCTATTTAAACTTCCGGTTGTTCCTTCTTTGTCTATTTTCTTACGTTAATTTTAATTGAAAATATGAAATGAATTTATCATATCCTTGTATCATATAAAGATGTCTTCAAATCAAAATAATTTCCCCCTTGGCCCCTTTAATATACATTAAAGCTCCCTTCCACTATCCGAGCTCTCCCATAATCTAACTAAATTAGACATAATTCCCAACCAGTTCCACCTTCGAAGTATATGGATACAAAAAAATTCTTAATAATAAACAGTAAACAAGCTTCATCCATATTTGATTACCATAAATTCCAAAAATCAAACTAATTCAAAGTAACACATAAAATGTTGTTATCCAAAACTTCCTAATGAAGGAAAGCCTTTATGGGATTCGATTAAATGGTCAAGTTACATTGAGCTTGGTAATATGTGGGACGCTCGAATTATTCGTAATCGTCCATTTACGCCTGTGCTCGTTGGCTGACCACACGTTTATGAATGAAAGGATTATGGTATTTCATTTGAAAGCGTATGAATATACTAAATAAGTTAAAAATAAAAAAAATTTGCAGTTGAAATTATATATTCTATGATATTATTGTATGATAAAATTCGTCGTTGAGTTACGCCACTTAACATGCTATATCCCGTAAGGAGGAATATAAGGGACGGAGTGTCTTAGTCTACCTCTGCTTACCCTGCTATATGCAGGAAGAACAGCTTCCTATCATCATATTTCTTAGTCTCCAATAGTGAACAGTTGAGTAAGTAACAGACAAGGTAAAAAAATACCTAACGTATAATTCTTATACGTTTTCAGTTTACTTTCAGTATTTTTTCGATCCTTAATTTGAATAAATATTTTAAAAATAAAAATCTAGTCAAAATATTTCCTTTACTTTTATACATGGAGTATTAAAACGTTAAGAAATATAATAGCGTAACTGGTCTTATAAGTGAATATATTTGTATATAGCACCGAGGCATATCTTCAGGATTTATCCCGAAGTTTTGCCTGAGTCGGGCCTGGTTAGTAACCAAAGCTTAGAGCTTAGAACAATCATTAGTAAAAATTAGTCAAATAATTATAAACAGTAAAAAAATGTTACTAGATACCATGTGTTTTTTTAATTTTAAGGGCAAAAATGCAAGCTTGAAAACAAATAAAAATCATTGTTATTTTACGAATTAGGATTTAAAATTTTTCTGTTATGATATTTATTAATACTAATAGTTGAGGACCGTCGTAGCGCAGAGGTGCAACGTCTGCCTGTGGTTCCATCCCCAGTCGGAGAAGATGGATTTTTCTATTTCCATTTTATTCGCTCTGGCATTTAAGGCAAAGCGCGGCGTTGAGTTCCGCCACTCAACACGCAATGCCTCGAAAAACGGCGGAAAGCGGGGACGGAGAAAGCAGGGACTAAGTAACGGAGTGTCTTAACACTAGGTTCGTATGGTTCCTGCAGTTCCCTCTGCCTACCCTGCCATGTGCAGGATAAAAGCGTGAAGCTAAAAAAAAAATAGTTAAACTAATTGGTACTTAATTTTACGTACCGTATACAAATACATGCATCTACAACAATTTACTTTCTACTTTCTTACAATTTACTTTTTACTTTCTACTTTCTACGCTTAATGTATTTGTGCGTCTTCATTTAGATATGTCTGTTTAAAGTCTATAAGTCGTTGTCAGTAAATAGTAATATTATAGGAATGAAAATTACAATTGAGAGTTTTACCCATCACGCAATATCGTGATCAAGCTATACCATTATTCAAAGTACAGAACGGATTTTTAGTATTAAATTGAGTGATTTAGTAATTAATAATATTCAAAATAAATAAAGACAAGTATATCAAATATTCTTGAATATTGTCACAAAGTAGATACTCAAAAACGGTGGGCCAAGTCATATTGTATATCATGTGGCTTCGTTTTATAATATTTTACTGTATTATTCATAGATTTACAAGGATAATAAAATTTTTAAACGTATAGGGATTTGAACCTGCGCCATTTGGACGTCGTCCAAGAGCTCCAGCCAATTAAGCTATACGCTCGTATTTCGCCATAGTAAATTTTTATTAGATTGTTATAATTTTTGTCGGTGGTTACCATTTTATTTTGTTTTTATATACAAATTATAAATAATTGTTGGTAAATCTATTATATATGTTTTTCCTTTCGAGTGACTTGTTACAAAGTACTTTTACATTAGTATTTTTTCTCGTCCTCAATCTTTACTATCTATTCTATTTCAATCGCCCAAATTTGAAATATTATATTGTAAGCAGAGTTTCAAAACTGAGCAGTGTATATTTTTGTCGTTTTCAGTTACTTCCAAGGGTTTCTAGCAGAAAAATATAATTATATACTAAGGTTTAATTAAACATAATTCTAAATATATAGTATAGCTTCACGCTTTATCCCGCATATGGTAGGGTAAGCAGAGGGAACTACAGAAACTGTGGGAAACTAGTGCTAAGAGACTCCGTTGCTTAGTCCCTGCTTTCTTCGTCCTCGCTTTTCGCCTTTTTCAAAGCATTCCGTGTTGAGTGGCGGAACTTAGCACCGTAATCGCCTAGTTTTCAGAGCGAAGAAAATGGAAATAGAAAAATCTATCTTCCCTGAATGGGAATCGAACCCTCAAACTAAATGTGTATTATTCAGAACGCCAAACACAAAACTGTTAAAGCCGATGTACTTTTGAGTGGTGAAACTGTGGAACTCGTCGATTCTACGGTATTTTTAGGTATCACCATTGACTCTAAATTACAGTGGGGACCTCATATTGATGGATTGGCGAATAGGCTCAGCTCAGCAGCGTTTGCTGTCAAAAAAATTAGATTGTTAACTGATGTGGATACGGCTCGCCTTGTTTACTTTAGTTACTTTCATAGCATTATGTCATATGGCATTTTGCTTAGGGGTAATGCAGCCTCTATTAATTCCATCTTTGTTCTGCAGAAGCGGGCTATTCGCGCAATCTATAACCTAAATCCAAAAGATTCCTTAAGACAAAAATTTAAGGAAATAAATATAATGACCGTTGCATCACAGTATATCTTTGACAATTTAATGTATGTAAAAAAAATATTAACGATTTTACTAAAATTGGTGATGTACACAATATTAATACAAGAAACAGGCATAAACTTACCGCGCCTGTAACTAGACTAAATCGCATCCGCAATTCTTTTATGGGACAGTCTGTATGCTTTTACAATAGGATCCCAGAAAACGTCCAAGATTGTTCTATATCACAATTTAAAAAGTTGTGAAACGACGTTTGTGTGTTAAAGGTTATTACCATATTAATGATTTCGTAAATGATAACACACGTTGGGAATGAAATGCTCGCTCCAGTCTAGTTCAAGAGTATCGTTGTCAATAATAGGAATTGTGAAATTGTAAACATCTGGAAAATTAAAAAAAAAAAAAATAAAGCAGATCATGTCCCGCTGAGTTTCTTACGCCGGTTCTTCTCAGGTCTGAGGCATTAACTTTAGCGAACCGGTGGTAAATTAAATTATTATTTGACGTTCAAAAAATGAAGCTTGTACTTCTTATTTTCAATAAAATTGTTTTGACTTTGACTTTGTATATCTTTTACATTCAACGCTGAACTCACTCACATAAAAATTCACCAAGAAATGCATTACACGCCCATTACATAATAAAATTTTCTCTCCATGTAAATTAAATTAAGGTATAATGTCCAACTAAATTACAATTGAACAACTTAAAAAGAACTATTAATCCCAATTCCCTTGCCAATGTGCCGAATAATGAGAGTTCGTTCGCTGTCTCAACTTTTAGACGACACAAGCTTTTAACTTTTCAAATCGTTTGTGCAGTGACCGTTTGTGGTCTATTTTACATGGATGGTTTTATTAATGTCTAATTTCGTTTTTATTTTTAAATATTACAGTTTCAGTTTTGGTAGTCATTGGCTATTTTCTTGTATAAAGGCTAGTGAACTCCTGAATTCGATTTTAAGTTAGAGAAGATAAAACAACGGCCTAATTAGCTTAGTCTAAATCACTAATGATGCTTGAGGCTGAAATCCTAGTTAATGTTGATTTTCATCTACACCTTAAAAACTGCAACCTAAAATTTTAAAAACGAATTAAATCTTTGAAATTAGCGCATTGTGTATACATAATTTACAATTTATTTATCTAAACATTTATTTCATTTTGCCTTTTTCATACATACAGACATTAAAATTGGTTAAAAAAGCGAAATCCCTAGTATCTGAACACAAAGTTGTCTCTGCTTACTTTTCTATGGAGGAATTGTATGGAGAATAGAGAGAGAGGAATTCTATGGAGGATCACAGAAACTGTGTTGTGTGACTATTAAAAATAATATAACGTTACTTTTTTGGATAATAATATTAATTAATACATATATATATATATATATATATATATATATATATATATATATATATATATATATATATATATATATATATATATATATATATATATATATATATATATATATATATATATATATATATATATATATATATATATATACTATATATATATATATATATATATATATATGATATATACTATATAGTATAGTATATATATATATACTCGTATTACGACGGCCGACGCGAGCGCACGTCCTTCCTGAGTCGATATATTAATTAGCGGTGTGATTTTCCCTCAGCCTTATTTGATTTCCCTTTTGTGTATTCCCTCTTGATATTGAACCTGACAAAGACAAACCTACAAAAGATAATAGTGCAAGTAACCCCTAGCGAAGAAGACTCAAGTGAAACATTCCATGGCGGCCGGGAACAATCAGTGTTTGTGTTGTGAATTATGAAGATAAGGTACTGTACAATTTCTATTATCCTAAAACCGACTATAAAGTAAATAATTAATAAATAACCTCCCCCTCAGCACGCTTCCACAAATGCGGCACACCTTACCCTCCACTATTCAATATATATTTTCTGGTAGCAGGGCGTGGTTTCACTATATACATTTTTTGGTAGCAGAACGCAGTTCATTACATTCATTATATACAATATATACATTTTCTGGTAGCAGAGCGTAGTTCATTAAATACTACTATATACATTTTCTGGTAGCAGAGCGTGGTTTTCATCCCTCTGGGCCCCCTTAATTATAGCGTGGTTACATCCCTCTGGGTCCCCTTAATTATAGTTTCATGCCCCTGAGTCCCTTTGATTACAGTGTTATTTTCCCGTTTTGGTATTTTGGCTCTTAATTTGGTACCTAACGCATAATTACAATATAATTTGATTTCCTAACCTTTTAAAACGTGTTCGCATCGAGTTGTTTAAAAAATAATATTATATGAAATTTTTATACATATAATATTGAATATATAATTGTGTAGGGTGAATGTATAATGTGTAAAATATATAAATAAATATTGAATATAATTTTATATATTAAATATAAAATATAATAAATACACATAATATTATACACGGTTACATATATTTTATAATATTACGCCTATACGTTATTACCTATCCCGTTTTAAATTATAATTGAAGTTAGTTAAAATATTTTAATATAATTTCCTTAAAAAACTAACTTACTTTAAAATATTATCCCTACACTTTTATTGTTACCCTTTTTTTTTATTATTTTATTTAAATGAAGCTTAAGCCTTAATTGTAGTCATATTGTATATCATATTATTTTGTTGTGTTGCGATATATGTAGATGCGACGCGTCCCTGAACTTGACCGTAACTGGTTTCTTATCTCGCTAGTTGTTGTGGATTCATTGTTTATTACGAGTTTATTATTTTTTTAATATTTTAGTTGAGTTATTTGTTTACTTGATTTCTGATTTCGCCCGTTGGTAGTGGGTTCATTGTTTATTACGAGTTTATTATTTTTTTTTAATATTTTAGTTGAGTTATTTGTTTACTTGATTTCTGATCTCGCCCGTTGGTAGTGGGTTCATTGTTTATTACGCGTTTATTAATTTTTGATATTTTAGTTCAGTTATTAGTTTACTTGATAATTTAAAATGGCTACTCATGATGAAACAGTAAAATGTTCCTTATTTACGGAAAGCGCGGAATATAGAAAAAATATAGGTGTGATACGCTTTGTTTCCGATTGGATTGCCGATACCTCGGAACTTCTTGGCACTTCTGAAATACCTAGATTATTAGTTAGGTTCAAGGATTTAGATTCTTATTGTAATTTATTTGTAAACGCGTCCTCAGTGCTCCTGGGTGAGTTAGACCCGGCTATCGATTACCAAGAAATTAGTTATGTAAAAAAAGAAGTGCGTTTAGTAAATAAGAAAATAGACGACCTCCGGGTGCGTCAGTTAGAGTTGTGCCCACCTGCTCCCGTAGTTGATCCTGTCATGGCCAGTACACCCGTAAGAATGAGTAGTAAAAATATTACTGAGCGAACTCCTTATTATAGATTACCTGATTTACCTATCCCTAAGTTTGATGGACGTCCTGATTCCTGGATAAGTTTTATTGACCAGTTTGACAGTGTAGTAGATTCCCAACACCATTTGACCTCCACAATGAAATTGCAGTACTTAGTTGGATCCTTAGCAGATGAACCTAAGCGGTTGTTGCTACATTTAAAAATTGAAGAAGGCAACTATGAAGTTGCTCGTGAGTTGTTGAAACAGCGGTATCACAATACACGGGTTCTTGCTGATACCTACATAACCCAGATACTTACCCTGCCGGAGATTTCGAATAAATTTACAGGTTTGCGCGCGGCCTTTTTGAACCCCTTGTTAACTGCCTATCGCTGTTTAGAACGTTTAGAGTTACCCGTCTCCTCATGGTCTTATATGTTAGTACATATATGTTTGACTAAGCTTCCCTCTGATTTGAAATCCCGTTTTGAGCGTTGTTATGGCGGTGACGCTGATGAATTACCTACCTTTAAAAATCTTACTACTTTTTTGGAAGACGAATGTCGTCACCATGACAACGTTGGCAACACCTCCCTAGTAGATTCTAACCTGACGAAATTTAAAAGTACTATACCTAAACATACTTACTTTGCGGCTCCTCCCTCCCCTATGTTAAATAATAGACAAAAAATGTTACCTGTAATAAATAATAGTAAAAAATGTTACCTGTGTGCTTCCTCTTCCCATTACCTCCGTGAATGTCCCGAATTTAGAGCTATGAATCCTAGAGATAGATCGGGATTTGTAAAACATTCCCGTTTATGTTATAGGTGTTTGGACAAACATTCAATTCTTATGTGCAAGCGGGACTACAAATGTTCAACCTGCGGTCGCTCATCCCATCACACTATGCTATGTTTTAATGATTCCCGTAACCCAATGTATCCCACCTCATCCAATCGCAAGTATAATTATAATTCCAAATTTAATAGACGCAATTATCCGCGTACCCGTCCTGCTTCTACCCGCGGTCCCCATATGGGCGGGGGCCAGCATAAGAAATATTCCCCTTCGCAACTCCAGCGCTCCCCCCAACGACATTCCCAGAGAGCTTCTCCCCCAGAGAAAATGCTCCGCCCCAACCTAGACAGGTTGAAAATAATAGACAGGTTGAAAATAATATAAGATATCGTGATAATTCCTATAATAGAGAAGATAGACCCACATAGCTAGATACTTGTATTACTCCCCCTTCCCCTTGCCTGAATATCTCACCCAATTCCCTTATATTGTTGCCTACTGTTAAATTACACGTTAATACTGCTAGTGGTTATTATATTGAAGCGCGTGCCTTATGTGATACCGGTGCCCAGGGTTGCCTCATTACAACCGATCTTGTTGTTAATTACCTCAATTTGACCATCTCCCCCTCCTGTGCCCCTGTACGTGGCATAGGTAATATTCCTTTAGTGGTTTCCCGTGGTTATATTTCCCTGTGTTTTAAACCTTTGTATAATTCCTTCCCTGAGGTGTCAACCTCTGCTATAGTTATAGATGTGATTGCCGGTACGCATCCTGAGTTTGAGTTCCCTGAGTCTGTGTTTTTTCCTAATAGTGATTTTTCCCTTGCTGACCCTACCTATAATAAGCCTGGCCCGATAGATATACTATTGGGTGCTGACGTGTTCGGTGCGCTTTTATTACAAGATAAAATATTTAACTTTAACGGCCTTACTGCTTTATCTACAATTTTTGGTTATATTGTTTGCGGTCCAGTCGCTGCCGATTATGGTGAATTAGAGCCCCCCATGACTGGAATATCCTTATCCCGTCTCATCGAGAGATTCTGGAAGGTCGAAGAGACCCCTCAAACCATGATTGCTTACCCCTTAGATAACGATGGTGAGATTTATAAATAAAACCCGAAACTTACCCGTTGAGCTTTCTGTATCCTTATCGCGTTAGCGCGTAGCGTTTCCTTGCGGTCTTCCCTAAGACGACTCTCACTCTTTCTTGACAAAGAAGGAATCATCAGAGTCGGTGGTCGTTTATGAAACTCCTTTAACATTCGAGGAATTAACTACAATTTTTGCTAAAATTGAAGCGGTATTAAATTCCCGGCCGTTATGTCCCTTATCTAATGACCCTAACGATCTAGAAATTTTGACGCCTGGTCATTTTTTGATTGGCCAACCTCTTAGTGCTTTGCCGGAGTATCCCTATAACAATGTAAAAATTAATCGTTTAACCCGTTTTCAAGTGGTGCAACAGATAACTCAACATTTTTGGTCGCGGTGGCAGTTAGAGTACCTATACACTCTGCAGACTAGGCAGAAGTGGACTGATCCAGTGAATCCTCCAACAGTAGGCGAGCTAGTCCTCATCAAAGATGATAATTTACCCCCTTTACAGTGGCGACGTGGTCGCATTTCCCAAATTTATCCTGGTAAAGATAGTGTTGTGCGTGTGGTCGATGTTAAGACATCGACAGGTATCCTAAAGAGAGCCTTAACCAAAGTAGTTCGTCTACCTATTAGTTAGTTTCTCCCATTTTCTCGTAAACATTAGATGTTTAGGGCGGGGGCTATGTTTGTTCATATATGGCAACCCCGACTAGTTGAGAGTCTTGTGCGAACACCCCGCGCGAGCGGCCCCAGTAGTTGTCGAGAAGTAGTAAAGGGGGCACGTGAGACGGCCGACGCGAGCGCACGTCCTTCCTGAGTCGATATATTAATTAGCGGTGTGATTTTCCCTCAGCCTTATTTGATTTCCCTTTTGTGTATTCCCTCTTGATATTGAACCTGACAAAGACAAACCTACAAAAGATAATAGTGCAAGTAACCCCTAGCGAAGAAGACTCAAGTGAAACATTCCATGGCGGCCGGGAACAATCAGTGTTTGTGTTGTGAATTATGAAGATAAGGTACTGTACAATTTCTATTATCCTAAAACCGACTATAAAGTAAATAATTAATAAATAACCTCCCCCTCAGCACGCTTCCACAAATGCGGCACACCTTTCCCTCCACTATTCAATATATTTTCTGGTAGCAGGGCGTGGTTTCACTATATACATTTTTTGGTAGCAGAACGCAGTTCATTACATTCATTATATACAATATATACATTTTCTGGTAGCAGAGCGTAGTTCATTAAATACTACTATATATATATATATATATATATATATATATATATATATATATATATATATATATATATATATATATATATATATATATATATATATATATATATATATATATATATATATATATATATATATATATATATATATATATATATATATATATATATATATATATATATATATATATATATTATATATATATATATATATATATATATATATATATATATATATATATATATATATATATATATATATATATATATATATATATATATATATATATATATATATATATATATATATATATATATATAAAATATTTATGGAAATATTATTACAATTAATAGTCTATTCATGATTTATTATTTAGTACCAATTTTGTTGCATAATACACTCTAAATTACTATAATTTTTGCATTTACAAACCAGCCGAACACAACAAGCGTTAAATATTAAGGATAGCTAACCATAGTGCAATAGTGAAAACTAATTAGCGTACACAGATGAATAGACAAAAATGTGACAAAAAAACTATTAAAATTCTCTTTTTTATTAGAAAAGAGATAAATGTCCTTAACCACAACTTTTTAATAAAATTAGTTACATTTTTTATGATATTTATAGATGTAGATGATATATAAAAATAAATTTTAGGCCATATGTGTGTACATGTTGAAATTAAGAGTTGGTTAATTTCCCTCTGGCGAAGTTGTTTAATGAAGGTTACTCATTAAGGATTGAAACTCAAACGATTCAGATGAAACTCAATTTGAACTCCGGAAATTGTTAGGCTCGAAGTTTCCACGATTTTGTAGACAGACGCTCGCTTAGATAAAATTATGAACATTGTTTTTAGTTACATTTCCATACATGTGAGTCAGAATATTTTATTAGATTTGAAGAAATTATTTGCTTTGTGTAATTATTATTCATATTATGTTATAATTTTTATCCATCCAAGTTAACAAAAGATTTTTGATAGTACCTATAGAAAATGATTTCATGGCAGAAAGAAAATGTTTTCAAAACACTTGCTCCGGTTTCAGCTCGAATTGTTAGTTAATAGGCGGAATACAATATTGAATTATGTTGTCTGAGCTAGTCTTGAACTATAAATATAGTACAGTTAAATTGAGAAAGTAAATATGAATATAAAATATAACGATGTATTGTACGGAAATTATGACTTTGGGTTTTTGGGTTTTAGATTTTATAATAAATTATTGGGTTTCCTATGGTATTCTAATTTATTAAACACGAATATTATCACTAAATCCAATTTTGTCTGATACACCAAGAAAATATTATGGTGTATTATTACATTTACACATCGACTTCGTGACTCTATGGGGAGAGAACGAACAATGGTTACCTTTGTAGCCAACCCACGTCCTAACGTAAGGAATATTGAGTATTGAGCCGCTATATGGACGAATACTAAATAATAAAGCTGTTTGCATATTATGAACTACCTTGTTTTGCTTTTAATAATACAGTGTGTTTTGCTACCTTATTGTAGTATATATATATATATATATATATATATATATATATATATATATATATATATATATATATATATATATATATATATATATATATATATATATATATATATATATATATATATATATATATATATATATATATATATATATATATATATATATATATATATATATATATATATATATATATATATATATATATATATATATATATATATATATATGAAATTCGTAGTTTAATAAGCACATTATGCTACGCTTATATTTTACATACATCAATTATGACTGCTTTACAATTTTAGTTAGCAGTTAATATAGTTGTAATTTATTCAAGTCCTGGACTTAACTGTAATATTTGTTTGTTTAATGATCCTATAAAGTAAAATTTTCACTAATTTTTATTACTATTTAAAAAATGTTTTTTTTTGGTGATGATACAAGAAGATACGAAGAGAAAACTATTGAGTGCTGAGTCTTTTACAGTCAGGCGTAGTCTACTACGTCCACGTCCCACAAGGGTGTCTGTGTGTATATTATATTATATAATAATGGCTTGTTGATATGACATCAAAGTTCAAATCTTGTTTATTTTTGGTGATATACAAAAAAATATGTATAAAAATGAAAATATAATATTATATGTTATAATTAATTACACTAATCATATTTTACTTAGTAAGAAGCTATACTAAACTATCGATAATTTTTTATTCATCTTAGCATTGTGTGGACAACAAGGACAACAAGTGGGGACGGAGTAAGCAGGGACTAAGTAACGGAGTGTCTTAACACTAGGTTCATATGGTTCCTGCAGTTCCCTCTGCCTACCCTGCCATGTGCGGGATAAAGCGTGAAGCTAAAAAAAAAAATCTTAGCATTGTAGGCCTTTCCAGACATTGCATGATGTGTGGCAGATCTCAACGCCGCGATTTGCCTTGATATCAATGCCTTGATATCAATTTCTCAAATGAGAAAAAGGAAAACACGCTTCAATTCATTGGAAATCAAATAGACATCCGTTCCCTTAACAGTCAGAAGTTCTGCAGCTCCTTAGAAATCTTTTGTTCAAGCTCCCTTTACATTCTCCAAGGACTTTGCATTCTAGGTTTCCACGCTACGAAATAAAGGCTGTGCGTTGGCTGTTCGTAATGAAAATTTTGTATGTGAGAATAGAAATAACATAAATACATCCTTTTATAACAGAATGTATAATGATTAAATAATGTTTAAAGGCAAAAACCACTCAACAGTTAGATGTAGTTTGGCTGATTCATGATTACTAGGTCATCTTAACTTTTAACAAACTTAAGTGGAGTTGCAAATTTGTTTGCAGCTTGCCAAGTATCGACAAGTTTAAACGTTCTTATTTAGGAAAATAACTTGTGGCCGTAATAAATAGCTGAGGTTGACTTTGGATAATATAGTTATAATTTATATAAATTAAGACATTGGGTATTTTAGGATAATATATCAAGTAACATTTTGAGAAATTCAGGCGATTATTACAAAACAAATGTCATATATGGGAAGTCTAACAAGTGTAATATAAATTATTAAAGAAAAATGAAGATCACTGTGGCGCAAAGGCGAAACGCGACGGTTTGTAGGTTCGAATTCCTCTAAAAGAAGATGAATTTATCACTTCTATTTTCTCTGTCTTAACACTAGGTTCCTATGGTTCCTGCGGTTCCCTCTGCCTACCCTGGTACGAGAAGAATAAAACGTGTAACTAAAAAAAATAAATAATAAAAAATCAGACAATATGTAGCTTTTGGTTTCACCTCGTATACCACCACCTAGAATAGAATGAACCCATAATAATAACATTCACGATGGGCAATTTTACTAGTCACTATATTTAGCGATATAGAATCTACTTGATTAGCTTAAATTAATTATCGAGTTACCAGCTGCAAACCAAGTTATGTCTAACTTTAGGTGAAGTTTCTTATATGTATTTTTACTTTCTTTGACGCGTTAATGGCAGGAAATATTATCTATTTCCTTGTACGTGTACTTCGATAAGCAATACGTATATTTATTACAGTGAAATATGGATAATGATAATAAATGGCGCGAATACGGACTTGAAATGCCCTACGTGCGGGAAAAATTACAAGAGAAGAGCCTGGTATATTAAGCATCTTAAAACACATGATGGTGTTGAAGCACGACAGTCGTCGGTAAGCTCTTCGACTATCACTGCGGATAGAGTTGACCCTCATATGTCCCATGGTGAGCCATTGAGTGAAAAATATCAGGAGTCCATAGTCACCCGGACACGTCTTAGCATTCCTTATATTAAGCAATCGACATGGAAAGTACACGACGATCAATTAGCGGTCCTGTTAGAGCATCGGGGCTCGAATCGGGAGTTAGACTTGCAAGTAGAAACTTTCCAAAAAACTATTTACGACTATTTTAATGATATATATCCACCTCCAAGTAATTACGCTCATAAAAACAAAGAAAACGCGTTTAAGTCGAAAATGAGGAGGAAAAAAAGAGAACTAAAAAAGAAGCTTCGTGCGGCCAAAGCTTTAGGCGATAATTATCTTAGTCATCAATTGTCTAGGGCGCTACGGTCAACCCTGAAATTAATTCAGGGGATATCGTTACAGATCGCGGAACATCATAATAATTTCGATCGGGCTAAACACGAGGTTGCTTTCGATAAAAATCCTTTCGAGTACTCAAAAAACATTTTTAAGGAAGATAGGGGTAGGCTTCTCTTGACCAATGAGGCAACTTATGAACATTATAGAAGCACATACGAAGTGCCTAATATAGAAAAACTATATAAGGAGCCAAATAAACAACGACCTGAGATTCCTCACATTGACTTTCAAGGTGACCCACCAACTTTAGAGGAAATAAATAGACAGATTAAAAAGAAACCATCTAAGTCAGCTCCAGGTCCTGACGGTATCCCTTATATAGTGTACAAAAAATGTTTATCAGTTCGTAAATACCTCTACAACTTATACGATAAAATCTGGTCAAGAAAGCAAATACCTACTTCGTTTGGAGAAGCAGTTTTTGTCCTCATTCCCAAAAAAGACCGGGTAACAGATCCAAAAGATACTAGACCGATTGCTCTTACCAATACTTTATCTAAAATCTTTTTCTCAGTACTTCAAGCGAAAATGACCCATTTTATGATTAGCAATAGGTACTTCAAGCCGAATTACCAGAAAGGGTTTCTGCCCGGAATTTCTGGATGCTTGGAGCATAATAGTTTGTTAACTGCTAGTTTAAAAGACGCCAGAACGTGTGAGAGACAAGTTACGGTATGTTGGATAGATTTAGAAAACGCGTTTGGATCAGTACAACACGATCTATTGATGTTCGCTTTAAAATGGTATAATTTTCCTACGACAGTAAGCGACATAATCGCGTCATACTATTCAAAATTAAAATTTGTTATAACCTCAAAAGACGGCCATTCAAAACCTTTAGGCTATAATGTAGGTCTTTTTCAGGGTTGTTGTTTATCCCCAATAATATTTAATATAGTTATTAATATTTTACTAGATATTCTAATAAAACATGAGAAAAAATGGGGTTATCGGTTTAAATTCAATAACAAGTACACGGAATCTATTCTTGCTTTTGCGGACGATCTCGCGATACTCACTAGGAATCCAAAGCAATGCCAGCTGCTATTGGATGAAGTAGACGAATTTTGCACGTGGACAAAAGGAATGAGGACAAAACCAAGTAAGTGTCACTGTCTTTGTCTGGGAAGACGAGACACAAAATATACCTCCTACGATCCGGGACTAAAAATTGGCGGAGAATGCATTGCTGTAGTTTCCGAGGCGGCACCTTTTAAATTTCTCGGTAAGAAAATAGATTACAAAGGCCGAACTCCATCATTAGATGTACTAGTCGACAGCTTTATGACGGATCTTGAAAAGGTAGACCATCGACCTATAAGTAATGTCAAGAAAGCTTGGATTTACGACAATTTTCTAACATCACGTCTGAATTGGCCTTTCCTCGTATATGATTTTAATAAAACCCTCTTGGCAAAGTTAGATGCAAGCGTCATAAAGATGCTGAAGTTTTGGCTTGGGCTAGCACATTCGGCGGACACCTCAACCTTATTTAGAGACCAAAATAATTTTGGGTTGAGATTAAAGAAACCATCAGAGCTCTATAAACATCTAAGAGTCGCCAAAACACATATTCTGGGAAAATCTCGGGATGAGATTGTTACCTCACTCCCAAAAGACAAAAGTGTCCCAGAGCTCGAGTCAAGACTTAAATTCCATAAGCAATTTATGATAGGAGCACAATTTAGTAAAGTAGGGTTAGGATCAAAGAGGAAAGTCCAAGACACAGACATAATAAAATCTTTTATTCGGCAAGATGAGAACGATAAGTATAAGGTGCACGCAATGGGCTTAGAAATGCAAAATGAGTGGCTAACTATAGGAGAATTCTGTATCCCTTTAGCTTTAAAATGGCGCACCCTAATTCACGACTGGTCTCCAGCACTACTAAAATTCTACCTAAATGCGTTCCAAATGACTCTTCCAGATCAAAGTAATTTAGTAAGATGGGGTAAAGCTACCGATAAATCTTGCTACATCTGTAAAGAGGCAGTGGGGACAGCTAAACATATGCTGGTGGGGTGTAGGGTACTCTTGGATAGTGGTCAATACTCGCGGCGCCATGACAAAGTACTAGAAATCATACGTGAAGCCGTTAGTCTTTCAGTTGCAAGAGCGCAGAGAAACATAACAACCAGCAAACGCTCAATAGAGTTTGTGAAAGAAGGTTCTTATAAAAAACCTATACAAAAGCCTTTCTCCATATTAGATCCAGCTCCTGATTGGACACTTGTGATGGACACGTATGAGAAACAGTATAGAATCCCTGAGGATATTTGTGTTTCGTCATCTAGACCGGACATTTTTCTTTACTCTCGAAGCCTAAAACGCGTAGTACTGGTAGAACTTACAGTTCCGTGGGAAACAAATATCCCGAAAAGTCACCACCTTAAACTCAATAAGTATTTCGACCTTACTAACGAACTGACCAGGAATAGGTTTAGAGCGAGCTTATATGCGGTTGAAGTAGGAGCGAGAGGTATAACAGCGAAATCTCTCTATAGTTTATTAAAAGATCTCGGCCTGTCTAGAACTATCACAAATTCATTTCTAGAACGCACTTCGAAGGCGGCTTTGGTAGAATCTTTCAAAATTTGGTTAGGTAGTGGGAGGAGCTCGGACAGTGAAGGTGAGCGTTAATGCATTTTAAAGGGGCCCCTTTAAACCTACACTTGGGTCGCAAGTCCCAGGCGCTGCTCGGAGCTCCTCTTCCTACAACACGATGGGCCCGGCACCCGCACGGTGAATCCATGGAAGCTAAGTTGTTTCTTCTCTATAAGACTTTCTTTTTGAATATATTTTAATTTTATACAAAATTCCAATTTAATTTAAAATAAATTAATTAAGTAATTAAATGCAAATTTGAAAAATATTTTCACAAAATTAAAACGTAAACTATTAAAGATCAATATATTTAATAAATACTTGCTTTATAAGCTTAAGCGATTATAGTTCAATAATTTATAATTTATTTTGTTATGATAATATAAACTAAAAATATATAATATATTATGTAAAACTAAAATAAGAATGTAGAAATGTTGCTTAAACATTTTAAGTCACATTTTTTACGTGCTAAAATTTTTACAGCCAAACTTTGACAGTATGTTATCAGAGCTACGGGAATAGATCGCCTCTAATTGCCGGTTAATGCGTTCACTGCAATGCGGGAGTGGGCTCAGTTTTGATAAAGAAATTAAGATCTTTAATCGACTTTGTGAAATTTTTAATTATTGACAAATAGCATGACTTAGTTGAAATAGTTTTTATATCGTCAAAAAACCGATCGATAGCAGCGTTTAGTAAAATATTTATTAATATAGTGCTAGTTCACATTAAATTCATTTTAAATTCTTTAATAATGAACTTAAAATAAAAATGTATGTAATTTATAGGCTTATAAATAAAAATAAGTCAAGTTTGTAACCGATTTAATGAAAAGTAGAACTTTAAAAAGTTGACATACTTAAATTTGCATACATTCAAAAATTTAAGAAACAGTTCAATAATCAGAGCAACTGCTCGTCAGTTCAAATATTATAAGTTCAAATATTATAACAATAAAAAAATTACTGTGTTTTCTGAAAATATTTTTTATTAATTATTAAAGGAGTCTATTAAGAATTCATTATGTTTTAAAAGATAAAGCTTACTTTAAATTTATAGCAGTGTAAACAGAGGTTTCAGTTCCCTTCAGACATCTCATGTCATCTGCCCTCCCCTAAATTTTTAGACTTTTACTTGAATTTTTGGGCGTATCCTTGTCCCTGTGCTTTTAAAGTTCTACAGAGGTCTCTCAACACAATCGAATCACCTGAGCACACTTTATTTTTAAATAGCTATATTTTTTGTCATATAAGAAAATATTTGTGATTTTAATAATTAGTTTCCATATATAAAGCAGTGTAGGCCGAGGAAATCTTATACTTATTTATATAATTCTAGTCGTTCTCCGCGTTCCGCCTTCTGAGATAAAGTGTGTTTGTAACAGACAGAGAAAAATGAAAATATATCATTGTTCTAAAATCGATCCCACAAACGGTTACAGTCACACACTGTGCCGCTTCGCCACGACAGAATTACATATTTTTTTTTCCTTTTTTTTTAGCTTCACGCTTTATCCCGCACACGGCAGGGTAGGCAGAGGGAACTGCAGGAACCATACGAACCTAGTGTTAAGACACTCCGTTACTTAGTGCTTACTCCGTCCCCGCTTTCCGCCGTTTTCGAGGCATTGCGTATTGAGTGGCGGAACACAACGCCGCGCTTTGCCTTAGTTGCCAGAGCGAAGAAAATGGAAATAGAAAAATCCATCTTCCCCGACTGGGGATCGAACCCAGAAACCGTCGCGTTAGCCGCGTTACAGGCAGACGTTGCGCCTCTGCGCCACGACGGTCCTCAGAATTACATAATATAAGTTAACGTTTAAGACGAGTGAAATAAGAAAATTATCTTTTAACTACTACACAACGTTATTATATCAAAAATATACAATTATTACAGTTGAAATTGAAAAAAATAAAAGTTACGTGTAACGCCTGAGATAACTCTGACGGTGAGTTTTAGCGAAGCAATTAGAGTGATTTCGTGTACTGGAGTGCCTACATTCATAAATGAATTGCTATAAAAACCGATATATATATATATATATATATATATATATATATATATATATATATATATATATATATATATATATATATATATATATATATATATATATATATATATATATATATATATATATATATATATTTGTGGAGATAAATTATAGAAGACTAACCACGGCATTGAGTCCGCCCCTTAATGTCTCGAAAGGCAAAAAACAAAGAAAAAACCTCTGCTTACCCGGCTATGTGCGTGAAACTAAGCCAAACTATTTATTTCATTTACACATTTTTCTAACTTTAGTGTGGATTAACAGTTATAAAAATTAAAAAAGAATACATAGTATTCTATATACTAATAGCTTAAATAATTCTCTTTTTTATTTCAGGTGGAGACTAAATTCGGTAAAGATGTCTCTCACCTGCCCGCCCGCCTTCGAAAATAATGAACCATTAATTCGTGTAAAGCTACGACGCCCACTCGCTGTACCAGCATTACTTATAAGATCGTAAACGTCTTACACGATCAAGTACTAAGTAGTAACGCTTCATCATTCTAAATTATTGTTTAATTATTATAATTCTTGTGTGGTGATCTAAGTTCATCTATAACTTAAA
Organism: Dione vanillae; assembly: GCA_037178615.1. Classification (NCBI taxonomy): domain Eukaryota; kingdom Metazoa; phylum Arthropoda; class Insecta; order Lepidoptera; family Nymphalidae; genus Dione; species Dione vanillae. Next base: position 19,411 of record JAZFAU010000653.1, on the reverse strand, counting down.
AAATATAGAGACACAAATAAATTCTCTGATATGGCAATATTTTTGATACAATATTTTTTTAACGTAATATTCTTAATTTCCCGCTCAGGGTTAGATGATTATTTTATTTAAATTTTTTCGCTCTGACAATAAAATAAAGTGCGGCGTTGAGTTCTTCCATTCATCACGCAATATAGAGAGAAGGCCGGATAGCAGGGTATAAAGTAACGAACACTAGTTTCCCACAGTTTCTACGGTCTCTGCCTATTGTTACGTGGTGTATAGCTACAAAAAAAATTAAAATATTTTATACTATTAGAGGTGCTAGTAAGGTGTGTGTAGACGTCATTCATACATAATGAAAATTATTTAGAAATTTGATCAAATAAAATTTATAATTTCTTGAAATATGTATATAAATGTAGCTATTGTATATCGAAACGATATGTAATCATAGCTCTGGTTCAGCAAATCTTGATATGTCTAATATAATATGTCTAAATAAGATTAATTAAATTAAACGTCTCAAAACGGTTGCATCTCATATGCTCGATACAGTTGTGAATTGTACGATGTGGATTTCTTAAAATATTTATATATTTAAAGAAAACATATAAAAATTTGAACGCAGCGGGACTCGAACCCGCGCCCTCCTGCGAACCGTGCAGGCGCTCTCAAAAAAAATTGTAAAAAATAAAACGATATAAGTTGTATAGAAGCATATAAGAATTTAAACGCGGCGTGATGTAGATTGCATGGTTCAGTGGTGAGAGCGCCTGCACGGTTCGCAGGAGGGCGCGGGTTCGAGTCCCGCTGCGTTCAAATTTTTATATGTTTTCTTTAAGTATTTTTTCTATCCTCAGTGTGGATTAACACTTTAAAAATCATAAAAATATTTATATATTTCTTATACATATGTGCCGTGTGCACAAAGATATTTAATTTTATAACAATATATTTTTGTAATAAGATAGTCGGGCTCAATGTGTAACTTCTCTGTACCGTCAGTCATACCGTAGAAAGCGCAATAAAGAGACTTAAAATTGGACTCGTGGTTTTGTTCTGCACCTCTTAAAATATTTAATTAAATTATAAAAAATACCTACAGTAAAAAAGGTATATTTGGTGACCCCGACGTGTTGTATTAGTACTATTGTAGGGTAGTCGGAGAAATCGGAGCGCCAAACGCTGTGATCTCTCCATACATCTACGTACAATGTAATTCCAGTATCTTATACACAGTGTTTTGAAAAGTCAACTGAAGTCTCCCATCATTCAATTCCGCTTTATATATATTGTTTATCATTCTTTCATCACCTGTTCTTTTTACGTACCTAATCCATATATATTGCTTATGAATATATTATAAAATATATATTAAAAGATCTAAGTACTTTAGCTTAGTTTATTATAGCGTAAACGATACTTAAAGTTTCGACTCAAACTTTTAATTATAGCTTGCCATTAATAAGAAATATAAATAGCTTGTATATATATAATATTTTTAGTGGTACGCCCGAGTATAAGTATCGTAGTGATTCGTACAATTTACCTACACAGACTTGATAATGCTAAGTACTAAATACTAATATTGTTGTGGTTTGGTTTAGACCAACGTTACTCATTTAATTATTATGAAAAAAGAATCACTATGACATGACTGTTTTTGAGTTTTTTAAGCCTGAATAAATGATTTTTATGTAATTTTTTTAAGTATATTATATAGTAAAATATTATACATATTTTATATCCGCTACAACACAATAAAATATGATTTTGACTATTTATTTATGAAACTGAGAGATGATTTATCTGGTTATGATTCTTTAAACAGGTAACTGTCACGAAACGAATGGCAGAAAAGCTTAGTATTCACGCAAACACATATTTAATGTACAGGCAACATTGTTCTATTGTATATACAGATAATACGATACAATATTTTTTATATAAAACATAAAAAATACTCTTAGAAGGAAACATTACGTGGAATTACTAAATACGTCAGGTGACAAACCATACGTCTACATGTCAGACGTGTCACACTATAATTGACAAGAACGATGCTTTAACATTATGGTAGATTTTGATATAGCTACAAATAAATTGTATATAAAGTTTAACCTTGAGGACCGTTGTGGCGCAGAGGTGCAACGTCTGCCTGTAAAGCGACGGTTTCTGGGTTCGATCCCCAGTCGGGGAAGATGGATTTTTCTATTTCCATTTTCTTCGCTCTGGCAAACTGGGCAAAGCGCGGTGTTGAGTTCCGCCACTCAACAAGCAATGCCTCGAAAAAGGCGGAAAGCGGGGACGGAGAAAGCAGGGCGTAAACAACGGAGTGTCTTAACACTAGGTCCCCATGGTCCCTGCAGTTCCCTCTGCCTACCCTGCCATGTGCGGGATTAAGCGTGAAGCTAAAAAAAAAAGAAAAAAAAATGTACCTTTTATTAAACAAATAATTCTTTTTATCTACGACATATAAAAAAAGTTTTAATTGCACTATATTATAAGACTAAGGATGTCGTAGGTTCAAATTTTTCTCTTTATTTTAATTTTATGTAGGCAGCGAAACAGATGTCATTCTCATTGAAATGAAGTAGATGGAACACGCATTAAGAATCTTTCAGATTTTGTGAAATTATCGAGACGTATATTTCATTAGTGCGTCAGTAATATTTGTATTTCTCCTTTTAATATCAGGTCAGTTATTTAAAGGCTTTTTAAAATTTCTTTTATGGAATTAGATAAAGGTAATAATTATAATGTGGTACACCGTTGTAAGCTTTTCTCTAGTGTTAGAGATATTGCTTGCTGATAATGAGTGGCGGAACTCAATGCTGCACTTCGTGTTGTTAGAAGGATGAAATTAACATAATTTATTATTTTGAGTGAAAATTAAGAAATGTATTTACAATCCGATATAAAAATGCGTTTTTTTTTCTTTTAAAAATATGTTTTCATTTTATTCAACTCATAAATAGAGCCTCTGTTGCCTGCTTTCTCCCCTTTTGCGGGGCTTTGTCAGTTACGGGACTCAACGCCGCGCTTACCAAGGTGATGAGTGAAAAAATTGAAATTAAATAACCGAGTCTCCTTAGGTACCATTCGTACCAAGTCTCTGCATAATTTAGTATTAGTTATATATCACATTAAAAAAAAAACAAATGTAGCAGGTATCCTTTTTTTAAATTATCACTATCCTTGTCTCAATTGAGCCAAGTTTTGGCGCATGCCACTTACTCTCGCACGTTCCTCTGAGCTTTATAAATATTAATTCAGCTTAAAAATTAAATTACAATTGATCATAGTATAAATAACAACAACTAACAAGGGCAATATTAATAATTCCCATAACATATAATAAATAACATAAAACATATTTAGTTTTTCTGGAATACAGCAGACCACAGTTAATATTAAACTGCATGAAGAGAAACTGTTGTCATAGTTATTTAAGCTGTATCGAAATAAGCTTCGTATAAATATTAATTAAAAATTTAAAATGCGGTTTGAGGTCTGCACTCTGGGGCGAATAAGTAAATCTATATTTTAAATGAAAACATTACTGTAATTGAATATAATTTATATGCAAATACATGTATGTAAGTGATTTTTTTAAATATATTAATTCAACCTAATGAGTCAATTAAGTTCAGTTTTCTTTTTTGGCTCGGAACGAAGGCATTAGTTCATATTGTGCTAGGAGAATATGTTGAGAATAAATATCAAAATACAAGGTTACTAATCACTCTCAAATACGAGTGGAAAGCGGAGAACGGAGAAGAAAATACCGCAGTGTAATGACATTCCTATTTTGAGGCTACAGTGCTACACGGGAAAAACAGTGCAAAATTGCACGTAGAATCTTTTCATTATTTGTATTTAAATATTAAAATCAAAATTAGTAATGAAAGTAGTAGTTAAAGGACAACCCAAAGCAAATAAAATAAAAAAATACAATACTTATAAAGCAGTTACTTAAACATCTTAGTAACATCGCAAATTTTATAATACTCTAAAACAAAAACCTGTTCCACATTTGACTCCTGGTACAGCAGTTACAGGCACAAACCGTGTTTACGACCGACACCTACATACATATTGGCATCGTAATACCCTAATATAATTTGTCAAGCACAAAACGCAATAAGTATTATGAGAATAAATTAAATATTTTACACGAATGTACATTGAGCAAAAGTATATTTACCAATTCTACATACAACTTTCTTCCTTATGTTATATAATTGAGGGTTGACTTTTCCATGATCAAGTAAGCCAAGGTTTACCTGAGGTAGGTTGTATTTTTTCTTCCTCCAGGGAAATCACCGGTGGACATTAAATTCTGATGATGGGTGTGCAGCCATGTATTTTGGTTTTACAGCAAATAACTACTGGGACGTATAGATGTTGGTTTAAATGATTATCAATCATTTTAACTGTTTAATTTGATTAACCGAAGTAAAATTCGGTTTATTTTCATTCAGTTTTCAAGGTATTTTACTGGAGGTTAATACCCAAAAACTGTTCTTTTTATTTGTATAATACGTTACGTAGTATATATAATAATATCTATATTATAATATAATTACAATATATTTTAATTTGTATTAATATCAATTTCTTATTTATGTTTTACATATGAAAGCAAAGTATCGTTGAGCGTTTAAATTATTATACAAATAAGCTGAACATCCAATTAAAAAACTCCAACGTATCTGATATATTCATTTTCTTGTTTTTAGTGCAAAGCGCGGGCTGAGTTCCGCCAATACATTGTATATTGGCGGAACTCAGCCTCGAAAAAGGTGGAATAGAATGTCTTAACACAAGATTTCAATGGTTTCTGCGCTTCCCCCTACCCACACTGCCATGTAAGGCATAAAGCGTGAAGTTAATAAATAAATGTCATTCGTCTATCGGGAGTCAAATTTCAATTATTGTACTTAATTTTTATACTTTAAGCTAAAATCTCTTTAAGAACATTTTTTAAGACAATTTATTAGTATTCAATAAAACTGGACAATATCCAATGATTTCTGTACTCACTATTTTAATTGCTAATATAGTAAAGAGTTGCTAAAATATGCATTTGGGTTAGCCGTTCTAAACCGGAACTTCCGTTTCTCCATATATTCGTCTCTTTTATACTCACAGACGGCTAGCAATTTAAAAAATATCCCTCTCGCACTAATCGGATCTAAATCTACATAATTAAAAGTGAAAAGCGGCATTAAAAATGTAAATTGTATTTTCAGTGCATTTATATCCTGTATTATTTAGAGTTTGTTAAATAAAAATCCATAATCTTGTCCGTACTGTCGTATTATATATAATTATGGCATATAATATTAAGATATATTACAGAGTGACTACGAATTTTGGTAAACAAAATATTTATTTACCTGACCTTGTCACAGAAAGATAAAGAGCGAGCATTTAGACAGAAGACTTTTGACCTAGAAGATTTACTTTTGGTATCGTTATAAAAATTTCCAAGGCAGATTGGTGAAAAATATAGCCGATGTTCAAATTTGAACAGTTCAATTCTAGAGTGGGTTTGCTTGATATTTAATACTTAACATTTGCGCGCGCTTTTTGTTAGTGTCAAAATGTTTTTTTTTCCTCTTTGGTAGTGTCAAAACTTTACAATCCTTATAAAGTGTTAAGGTAATAAAGCGAAGCGCATGTACGCGGAGAACCCACCTCTATATACATATTTTGGGACCAAATATTGGTTCGATTGTTTATCAAATGTCACTTACACAAGACAACAAATAAAATGCACGTCGACAACCAATGCAAGGCGTCAAATCTGGCACCTGATTGTTCGTTAATTTGAAAAGAACCGATGAACTACATAATATGTACGTCAAGTCGAGTTGAATTCGTTAGAATTATGTAAATTGTATATGTAAATTACTAGTTGTTAGTTTTTATGTTAGTTACTATGGAACTATAACTAAATATAAAAATCGGTTACGTTCTCATTTTGAAAAAGTGCAGCTGTATATGAGGAGAAAAATAAAGAAGATTTGTGATAACAATTTGTTTTATTTACGATGGAACAAAGAAATAATAATTTAACAAAGAGCGAAAAAAGGACCGTCGTGGCGCAGAGGCACATCGTCTGCCTATAACGCGACGGTTTCTGGGTTCGATTCCCAGTAGGGGAAGATGGATTTTTCTATTTACATAGCAACTAGGCCAAAGCGCGGCGTTGAGTTCCGCCACTCAACACGCTATGCCTCGAAAGAGACGGAAAGCGGGGACGGAGAAAGCAGTGACAAAGCAACGGAATGTCTTGACATGCCCATGGTTCCTGCAGTTCCCTCAGCCTACCCTGCCATGTGCGGGATAAAAGCGTGAAGCTATAAATAAAAGTTACTGTTTTTGAGAAATAGCTAAAAAAAACAAAATAACATATTGCAGGACTAAAACGGTAAAAAAAGTTGTTACATAAACGTATCATTTTAAGGGGGATGTACTAGTATTATGAGATTGACCTAATATTTAGATTAAGTTAGACACAATAATGTAAAAATAGAAAAATAATCACGGTATAATTCAATCGACTCTCACCAAGATTAGATCCATTAATAAATTGATCGAATCTGAAGCCTTCTTTGCCATAAATTGACATACGTGTGAACGTCAAACTCAATTGTCATTTGAAAATCTCCACAATCCAAGAGAGCTTGAAATTTGCGCTGTTATCCCTGACGTTTGTTAGAGACGACACGACTGTCCCAAAATGGGTGAATCGAGAAATAGCTTGCACGATAACTGTAGTATCGATATAAGTGTCTAGGAATAAATAGTTGCCTATTTTGATACTATATTTTAAAAAAAAGCGTTCAGAATACTACAATTTGTATTGTAAACTTAGAAACTAGCATTAATTTACTTAACAAAATTGAAAACCAATTATTTTAATTCAGTAAAGTCATATAATTATTGAATTGGCAATTAACCAATTTTTATTTACATTGATTATACTGTATATTTCATTACAAAACATAACTTCACGCCTTCCCTTGCGGTGTAGTCAAAGAGCACGGAGAGCAAAACGCTGCGGTTCCTGCGACTTTTGGACTCGTCCTCTGTGATTAATCTCTTCATACATTCTCACTGGGGATCCTCATGCTTTTACGTAACCTACCTCCAGTATCTTCAATACTTCGTTTTGAAAGTTATTTTTACTTCACAGATCTTCTTTGCGATTACTTCATTGCTAATTCTTGCGACGAGCGAAACTCATCTGAATAAGTTCTTCCTCATTCGCACTGTGACATCTTCGCTGCATTCACCTTTCCCTTTCGGTATACTATATATTGTACTGTACTTTGTATATTGTATTTACGCATATAAACTTTATTTATTCTCAATTAAATATGATTATGAAAATAAACCTTAAAAATATAGTATGATGATATTTTTCTATTTTTCTTTTGTGTCAATAATAATTAATGTCTAAAAGGCCGTATGTAAAAAAAATCTATAAACTACTACATTATATCCATTTTCGTAGCAACTTCTGGTATTGCCAAATTTAATTTTGAAATATCATCCAACTTTGAATATCATTTTGTCCAAATTTGAAATATCACCCTAAATCTCGATCGATTCGACTTGAATCAGCTAGTGAAATACGTCGCTGTCATCTCCCTCGTATGACATTTTCGCTGAGTGAGATGATTTGCCTACAAGTGTTGGTTATTCATGTTTCTCCTGTAATGTCAAGACAGTTAAAGGCGAAGTCAGTTAATTTAGTTAATTAATTATTATTTTATTTACTTTTGACACAACTTCCGCTTATAGAATATGCTTTAGTTTTATTTTTCGCCGTAAAAATGCATTTAGTATGGAATATACGTGTTTATGGAAGTAGTATATAAATAATGGGGACGGAAAAAAGCAGGAATTAAGCAACAGAGTGTCTTAACACTAGGTTCATATGGCTACTGCAGTTCCCTCTGCCTACCCTGCAATATGCGGGATAAAGCGTGAAGCTAGAAAAAAAAATATAAATAATAAATATTTCTGGCTTACAAGAATTTTTCATTTTTACATTTTAAAACTTGATTACTTATAAAAGTTTATAAATATGCAGCAGTATAGAAATAGGTCATATTGTAATCCATTAATTTATAAATAATAGATTATACTAGTACAAGTATATTTTCCGTATGTCCATCGCATATCACTCTAAGAGCTCTTGATCTAAACTACGATTCCAATCACCAATCATGTCAAGAGACCGATTCGTCTATTTGACGTACCAAAAACGTTTACGTTGAGAATGACTTGCTTGATGATTCACCGTAGAAACAGCAATATGATATCCTTTACTTTGGTATTAGATAAAAATATATTATATTACATTGTTAGTATTTTCGTCACTTTTTTGTATTTTAAAGACGTTTTATGGTTCTTCTAGAATATATAAATTAATTTAAAAATGTAATATTTTTATTTTAAATAATATTGATATTAAACAACCACACATCATATACTTCAAAATATTACTATATTTTTATTATATATCCTTTTAAATAAAGCTATAGTTGTGCCCTGCACAGCGTCGGATTGTAACACGCGGTAGTGAAATCAATTCCCACCCGGGGACAATTAATTTTTCATTCCCCTGTTCTGGTAACAAGGCAAAGCGCAGCGTTGAGTTCCGCAGTTTATTACACATTGTCGTAAAATTGGACGGAAATTTTGGTGCAATTTGTCTTACGATGAGGTTCCCTCTGTCTACCCTGCCTTTTTTAAAAAATAGCATAGCATAAATCAAAATTAAAATAAGTAAAAATGTATGTGTATATATATTTAAGCAATTGCTGGATTACATTAATAAAATTTAAATGTAATATAATTGTAATAGTTTAAATTGTTTCATTCGAATGCCACGAGTATATTGGGAATGTTATTCAGTTCATATACAAACCGGAAGCAGATGGGTTCCGGTGGACTGGCAATTTACAAAATTGATTTAAATGGTATCGTTCAATTCATGCAATCGAAATGTAGGGGATTTTCAATGGTTATCTTATTATAGAGATTTCTACGACATATTAATAGCATGCTTTTGTTCAATATATTAAATATTATACATGTCTGTATAGAAGAGATATATTATATTTAATAATAAAAGATATATGCAAAAGTTAACTGCAAAAGAGGCAGGACTGGATCTCAGATAACACCATGGTATCGATTACCATGAAGTAAGATCTTGTAAAAAGTATTAACCAACGACGTCTTACTGCATTTACGGAAAGGCTAATCAAATTGTACGAAATGGAAAATATATTCACGAGGACTGTAGCGCTTGCTGCTTTGTTTTCTCTGGCTCTTTTGCCACTTTGTCCTCGTGCGGGACAAATCGGGATAAGACTTGAGAATATGTGTAACTACATACCTACTAAGATATGACTATGACAAAACGAAATATCTTGATACTAAGCTGTTCTTAGTGGTATGCAGAAAAGCAAAGAGCTAGGATAATGTCTCTTATCTTTTATTTAACATTTTTCATTTACGAAAGGATAAATTGAGACTCTTGAGGATTACTCTGTTCCTATTTCACCCTGTCAACAAGTATTATAATACTTAAAATCAAATATATATATATATATATATATATATATATATATATATATATATATATATATATATATATATATATATATATATATATATATATATATATATATATATATATATATATATATATATATATATATATATATATATATATATATATATATTTTTCTGCTTAAAAATAATCATCAGAAAAAATATATTCAGGCAAATATAATAAAGCCGCTTAGAAAGTTAGCGTTTAAGCTTCCTTACTTTGTGAAAGGTCGCCGACCTGCTCGTTAAGATTAACTCCTACTTAGTAAATGGAAATATAATATTTTTGTTGAATATTATACAGATGCTATCATGGCGCAGCCGCACATCTTCTGACTGTAAATGCGACGGTAACAGATTTAATTCCCACGTGGGAAAATTATTAGTAATCTTAAATAGTTCCCCTCTCTTTTTTATTTTCATTTATGTTTCGTTCGAATTATGCCAGATTGAGATATTGAAGACCGTCGTGGCGCAGAGGCGTAAGCGTCTGCCTGTAAACGCGAACGTTTGAAGGTTCGATTCGCACTCGGGGAAGATGGATTCTTCTATTTCCATTTTCTTCGCTCTGGAAACTAGGCAAAGCGCAGTGTTAAGTTCCGCCACTCAACACGCAATGGCTCGAAAAGGCTGAAAACGGGGACGGAGAAAGCACGGACTAAGCAATGGAGTGACTTAACACTAGGTTCATATGTTTCTGCAGTTCCCTCTGCTTACTCTGCAATATGTGGGATAAAGCGTGAAGCAAAAAAGAAAAAAATGAAATATGCTACTTATCACACAACTAAATGAACTAGTATAGGAGTTGGTTGGACTATATACGTTGGTTCTATAAAAAAATAAGTCCCGTGGATTTGCTTGCGTCGGCTATTTTTAGGTCTGACGCATTAATTTTAGTAAATCAGTGGTAATGTTTTTGATATTCAGAAAATTAATAGTAAATTCTTATTTTCAATGAAATTATTTAAATTTGATACATATTTAATGCAAATAACTGGAAACTAAATGTCTACGTAAGTTACCATGAAATCCTACATGAGATACTGTTTTTCAATACTTAAGCTTACCTAATTAAAATTGTACCGTCTTGAAGTACTCCAGCTTTGCGGCGACCCATGTTCAGAGCCTGACATACTTACAGTAACTATCTTGCTGTTAATTGGACTAGCTCTAAGGTATTTATCATATTTAAAATAATCATATATCTACAATTTACTAGAATTTATTATTATTTGCTATAATTACTGTAATTTTTAACTACCTACCTAAATTAACCTGGTGTGGTAGTTGTAACGTACTTCATATATACATATATACAGGATTGACGTACCCACAACCACAAAATAAATCATAATTTTATAGTCTTTCCAAACGTTTCAATGTGAGGTGATATATTTACAACGTTTAATATAATTTTTGTAGTACGAGATATTTACTTCATTTGTATTTAAACATGACTACCCCACGCGTTAAACTTCACAAATCAAAATCGTGAAATAGAAAAATTATTTTATCTTGACTAGTTTTTTATATGTTCCCTTGACATATTTTATCCTATGGGTAACTTAGACAAAGACCGTTCTGTCTTATACATCCTGTAAATTTAAATAGAGTCAGTAATAAATTTAGTTTTAAACGGTTATACACTTAATTACATATATATTAATTTTGACACAAGATATGCATTTCTTAAACAATATTTAGTGAATAACATTCTCTAATAGGAGTAATGTTTTTGTAATGGACAATTCAAAAATCTTTCTACAGAGAACCTAATAACATAAATAAGTTGTAACAAGCTTATTAAGAGCGCATGGATGGTTTTTTCCATTGCAGCTTTAATGTTTTAAACGTTTCAAAAAATATAAAAAAAAACTTTTACTATATAAATATTACCTTAAGAATTAATAAAATGATAAGAGGCACATGTTTGCTTTTCGTAAACATATATTTATATGAACTTATTTGTATTTCATTTTAAGTATATATATATGAGATTTTCTTTGTATAACCAATATTTATTCTCCATAAAACATATATTTTTCCATTCTCCAGGCTCTTCCTCAATTAGCATATTATTTTTTAAATTGTCAGGGAAATACTTCCGTTTTTCCCTGACCTTGAATTTACGATACTGACGTTTGTCCCGGACCATATCAACTATATTTCTCAGATGACATACGTCATAACTCAAAATATCGATTGCATCATAAGAATGTCATATACTTTTAATGAAAACAGAAACTTTTAAATTTGCACGCTCAAAACATTATTGATAAAAAGGAGAAGAAAAAAAAAGAGCTTGATAATATCTCCTTCATATGTTTTCCATACAATGTGATATTAGTGAGGTGAACTTGTACAGTAATATAAAAAGTTTAGTAGAAATAATTCTGGCTTAATTTTATAACAAACTATACATTAACATGAAATGAATTAATATGAATATTCAAATAACTTTTTCCAATAGTCTTCAATATAAAATTAACATAATATTTCATAAAGAAACACATTCCATTTTATTTCGGGATAATATTTATATTTTAATTGTTTTTGCAAGATTTTATTTGATTTTATATATCTGTTGACGAGGGGCAAATATTGCTAGCTATTTTTATTTAATATTAAATATATGATGTATGTACTATACTTGTGAAAAGGCTAAAATATTTTTTAGGCTTTATTACGCGCAAGCACAGCAAGGTAGGCAGTGGGGTCTGCAGAAAAAATGGGAATCCAATATTAAATTACTCCATTTCCTGCTTTCCACTTTTCGAAGCATTGCGCGTTGAGATTAACGCCAGAGTGAAAAGAAATAATTCATCATTTCCGAGTGAGAATTGAACCCACAAATCGTCGCCTTTACAGGCAAATGCTGCACCTCTGTACCACGATGGCCCTTATATTATAATTTGTTTTGTTAAATATTGATATCTATACACAGAATCATCATCTACAAATTTAACGCACAATAAAACCGGATCCAACCTCGTTGTAACGTAATCGTTAACAACCGCCCAATACCATATATCCCGCACTACCCCTTTATTGGGGACAAGGGTAGTGAATTATGAGAGTCGCTACATAGATGGACAATAAAATTTATGGTTTCGATAGTGGAGAATGTTATTTAGTTCGTATAGGGTATGTCTGTTCAACTGGCAGATGCGTTCCGTGGGTTTGGCTGTTAATAAAATTTCAATATATGTATATATTATTGTTGGCGCAAAATTTTAAAAAGCTTCCTTCTTGTGAAAGAAATTAAGACATGTTATAAGTGGCCGGGACGTCAGGTATAGTGGATAAAAGTTCTCCATAAAAGTTCTCAAAATATGATATTTTATATTAGAAGTAATCCAGAGATTCAGGCATTGAAAAAAAAAGCATTTTAGCTTTGTACAGAATAATTGTTGTACAGTTCAGAATAATTGTTGGTTGTGTTGGTTTGATTATTTAGCAAAAATAATATTTATTTATTACAAGTAAGTAAGACGAAAAACTTTTTCATAGTAGGATTATAAAAAATTAATTAAATAATAAATGTTTATACAGTTTTAAGACATGAAATAACTGACTGCACTTCTTTTAATCTTCGTTGTAATCATAGAGCACCAATAGTCATGACTGTTCACATTTTAATTCAATCATAGGTTCAGTGGTTCATTTCAGTTTAATTCAACATTATTACAAGACCTTAAAATTTTCAACTTAGCTGAGAATCAAAGTTTGTGACACTAACATGTAATATTTTATAATTTATACACACATTATTTCGAAACTCTTTAGAAATGGCACCCAACACAAGGCGCAAGGCAAAATATGGCACTGGAGGAAAATGGTCTTTGGCTTGTTTAAGTAAATAATTATATTGTTTTACAAATATTTATTAAAAACTTTTCTCTTGTATTCGTAAAAGATTGAATTTCGATGCGAAATATCGCTCATGGCCTTATTTTCATTACAAGGTTTCTAGAAATCAATATCTTACTTCGTGGTAGCGAAACGTACACGTTGATTGAAATAAACGCACACGCACTAAACACATGGCACTCGTGGGAAATCATAGGCGACAAATCTCAGTTGCGCGTTAGATCCAAATATTGTGTGAATAATGTTAGAATTTAATTAGAATTTGTGAGTAAATGTATGTTGACTTTAAAATTGTTATAATTTTTACCTTTCAAGCCTCTATTCATGTACATATTTTATGATTATTGTAGTTTTTTTATGATTATCGAGGCATCTCTGTGGTAAGATGTTTGTGAACTTCGAGAGAATTAATGAACGCAATTTCCCTTTACTGGTAGGTCGAAGAAGGAAGGAAAGAGGAAGGGAAGGGAAGGGAAAATGTAGCTTATACATGAGTATAGAATATATTTTGATTCAGAAAGCTACAAAATCATTGTAAAGCTACAAATAATTGTAGAGAAATTGCATACATCGTCGCTAGTCTAAAATAAACACAGACAACGGTCATTTCAATTGTCTCAAGTCATAAAAATGTAAACAAATATACTTACTCTACATTTGAGACTTCTACACGAAGTGGAATCTTTTTCATTTTGTATGCAGCACAGTGCTTTATCCTACTTATTTTCTCAGTTGCACTGTTGTCTTGTAAGCATTATTTACGAAATCAACCCGGAAAACAAAACTCATGTAAATTTTAACACTTTTCGCCAACCAGCGGTATTTGACACGTGCGCGCTTATAAACTTAGAACTTAAGGTAATATTCGTTCTAGTATAAAAATTACTATAACGAAATTATAGTCATATGTTATTTTATTAGGAGGTTTAAATATAAAATGCTTATATTAAAACACTAAATACATGCCCCTGATTTCGTCTGAAACTGAGTTCCATTCGTTCAAAATTTTACAAGCTTATAAGCCTTTAATGTTCTGGATTTTACTCTAATATGCGTATGTTGTACTTTGAACTTCCTCTTGAAACCTTCTGTTTAGTAATAAGAACTGCATACACTAAACTAAGTCCCTGTTTTTTTTAGCTTCACGCTTTATCCCGCAGTGTAGGCAGAGGGAACTGCAAGAACCATATGAACCTAGTGTTAAGACACTCCGTTGCTTAGTCCCTGCTTTCTCCGTCCCCACTTTCCCTGTTTCTTATATGAAAATATATTTATTTTTTATATTTAACTAATAATATTTTTTTTATAATTGTAAATGTTATATGTAATCAGATTTTTAGTCTTATACATAAAGAGGAAATGGAAATTTGAAATCACTTTAAGATATGAAGCTGAGACTCAGACTGAGAGAGGATTTCATTTATTAAATGTATAGCAAGTAGTAAGCTATATCTATCTTTTTAAAATATCTGTAATAGTAATTATGTAATTACTTTTTTTAACTACTTTTTTACTTTTGAAGCTGTATGTATTTCAAATTTAAATTTATCAATCTACATACTTGTAATTCGTTGACATAAGATTGGTAAAGCGCGTATACTATTGGGACGGTTTAATACGCTTTTATTAGTTTCACTTGTATCTGAGTAACTCTCCTTGGACTGAGAAATGGTAAATGTCTATACTGATAACTTATATAGCTGAGAGGTCTGAGGCGCGATTTTGCAGCGGTGTTTTTTTGCAGTGACTTCACATGCTGTGGTCGTGGGTTCGTGTCCCGTCCGTACCATTGAAAATGTTGTTTTTAAATCTATTTTTATTTGATTTTTATTAATATAATGATTTCTAAAAGTTACTAATTATATGTAAATATATATAATGTGCACAACGTTTATTAGCTATTTTTACATGCCCTATTATGGAGGTTCTTATACATTTCTTTTGCTAAGTTAACTTCTAAGTGACTGTATTCATTCCAATTTGTATGTCCTTCAATCTCACGTGTATCGCAAATCTGTAGGTCCCAAATCCGCATCAGAATAACCCTTGATCAGCACTCGTCCGACCCAAAATCCAAATGTATTATACCATTTTGCCTATTTACAAAACTCTGCCTAAGATACTTGCAGGTTTCGATTACTTTTCGGGATACTTTGGCTCGTGAAGACCAAAATTACGTGAATTTTATTTTTTTGAAAGGCAAAATTGGTATATTCGAAATTTATAGGTAAAAAAATATGTAAATTTGTATTTGTACTTAATTTAATACAAAATTAGCACAAACATTTGAAGTTTGTTAACTTTATAAGCTAACTTCTCTGTTGACTTACAATTTTGCATCCGGTATAGAACCATGGCCGAGTTCAACACGCAAATATTAGATTTTATTTTACCAAAGAAGACAAGGTCAATCGTGTATTCGCTTCAGCCTTATACCCCAGATGTATTTCATATACTTAAGTAGGTATCCTGTCCTACTACCTCTTGTATTGTTTGATGGAGATTCCATTTTCTTCGCTCTGGAAAACTAGGCAAAGCGCGGCGTTGAGTTCCGCCACTCAATACGCTATGAAAAAAGGCGAAAAGCGGGAACGGAGAAAGCAGGGACTAAGCAACGGAGGGTCTTAACAATAGGTTTCCACGGTCCCTGCAGTTCTCTCTGCCTACCCTGCCATGTGCGGGATAAGGCGTGAAGCTAAAAAAATATCCTAAGGGAATAGAATTCATAACTACTGTTAATACTGTTAAACAGCAACGTTTAATTCAAATGAAGTTAAAGTATTCACCCTAAGTACGTCTATTAAAAACTGTGAAATAGAAAAGCCATCCGAGTTTAAAAGCGAACGAGGAAAACGGAAAGAATGCCCGTTTTTTACAATTAAACTTTGTAATTTATCTTGGTTGTACGAATTGGCACTCATTGGTGTTTTTTAATTAGTTTTGTTACTGGAAAATATAATGATATAATTAGCTCAGTCAATTTTAACTTTTCCTTTCTTTGTTAACGTAAACTGTTGAATATACATGCGTGCTATGATTACGATTGCGTTTTGAAAATTTATACCTAAGTAACTTAAAAGGTATGTTTATATATTATTATTATTATATCTTCTATATTATTTCTTTTATATTCATCCAAAATGTTTGCGGAATAAACAAAGAGAGTGAGAAAAGCCTAAAACTCTCTACTCATTTTTCTCAGTAATTCAAAACACTGCAAGGATTTGTTCCCGTGCTTTGTCCTACACTCAAGCAGAGAAATTAAAAAGTCATTTTTAGCGTAAAGATCGACCAACAACTATCATACATTAGTCTTTAATATGTGCTATATAATTGAAATGTTAATTCCACACTTATAATAATTTAAATATTTAAAGAACATATGAAAAATTTAACGCAGCGGGAATTGAACGTGGAACGTCCACGCACTCTGATTACTAAGCTATGCTTCTTTATTAAGCATCAATTCTTTTATGTTTCTATATTATTGGCATCTCTGGTGTTATAAGTTACATTGTTAATTTTTATTGTTCTATAACAATGAAAATACTTAGTCCCATCACACTTCACCATCAAAGCTTTTTAAAACTAGAAACATAAAAAATCTAAAAGTTTGACACGTTACAAATTGAAAGCTTCAAAGTGAGCTTTTCATTATAAAAGAAACAATCTCTAATTACTCGCGTTTACTAGCAAATGTCTTACGTCACAACAATGCAACGTCAAAATGAAACTAAACAATATTCTTAATTAATGTATAATGAAGCATTACGATTCTGTGAAAAGTTCTTTGCGGCTTCGTTTAATGAGGACGCTGAAAGTACACTAAACAACGGGGCGACAACGAAAACTATGAACTGCTACTTTTACAATACTGTAAATTTAGTTGATGTTTTAAATGAAGCCGGTTTTAGGCTTGTTTGGATAGTTTAAAATAATTTGACACGATTATCCATCTACAGCGTATATATCTATGTACAGTGTTATAAGGCAAAATTATGTGATCAAATTCTATGGTAAAATATGAATAAGTAATAGAATGGAAGAATAGTAAGAGAATGGAATTATAACATCTTGCATCTTTATTGAATGCCTGCAAAACATCACAATATCTAAATAAAATAATGTTGTATCAATATTATTTATTAGTTATTAAGCTTATTGAAGGTGTTATCTACAAGGTTAAAACTTTATACAGATAGAACGACGCAAAGACACGATCGATGTGAGATTTTTTTAGCAGGGGAGAAGACGTTTCCCATTGAGTACGTAAAGTTCCTTCAACTGATAGTTCTTAGTTTAGATGTCACGTATCTACCCTAGAAATAGTCAGGGCCCGCGTTTAATGCTTGAATACGTAAAAAGTTAATTAAAAGCAAATTTTTGTATAAAAATAATGTTAAATACAGCTATAAAACTTGCCACGAAAAATAGTGAAAATAAATATTTAATTAGCTTTTTATTATATATTCATGTTTTTATATTTAAGGACAGTTAGCTTTTTTTTTAATTTTTATACTGATGGAATATATTATTGATGTTTAGAAAGAAATTTACTTACATATATATGAATATGACGTAACTCGTTAAACTGAAAATTTTACACATTATATTATCTTGTATAATACTATTACTTTTCTCATATAGTCTACAACTAATATATAAGAACTTAAATCTAAGTTTTTTTTTCAGCATGAAATGATTTCCCATGAGTTCTGAGTTTTCAAGTGAAAAACCAATATTGTATTACTGAAACCATACCATATAAGCATACCATAACCATATTAAGTATCATACATATAATATAGAATCATTTTGCCTAAGCAGTTAAGTTAATATAAGCACGTGTACCCAGTGGCAACATGGGTTCAATGGTGGTAACTTAAACCATGGCATATGTATTGATTGTAGAAAATCATTATGATTACCTCCATAAAATTATCAATCCGTGTAATATTAATTACACTCGTTCGAATTATCATAATATACTTAAAATATAATTATCTCATCAAGTTATGACGGAAATTGGACTTTTTATGTTTGGTTCAATTAAATTATCTTTTTAACGCAGTAATATTGTTACAAAATCGTTATGAAAATAATAATTAATCCTCTATATAAGTAGACAAAGTCAAAGGTAATATATCAAAATTATTTGAATAAAAATTTAATAATTTATAAAAAATAATATATTAAATACTTAAAAAAAGGCAGCAAATACCGCTGCGTTCACATTTTTATACCTTTTCTTTAAATATTTTTCCCATTCTCACTGTAGATTAACACTTTAAGAATCATAAAAATATTTTATTTTAACAATAAATAATAAATAAATTTATTTATTTAAGCATCTTTGGCCCATTAGTTAGTAACAGCTTATACATCTGTAGACTATTATACCGTATGTTAGTAACAATTGGTTCAACAATTACAAGTAAAAAGTAACTACCCGAATTACAATAAACTAAATTGAAATTTTTAATTTATAACACATCCATCACTAATTTTTAGATGGTTGGGATATTGTTATTAAACATTTCAATCAAATATAATATATTTTATAATTCAACTATTATTGTTTAATTTAATTTATGTAATTTCAATCAATAAATTTTATAATTGAGGACCGTGTGGCGCAGAGACGCAACGTGTGCTGTAGCGCGGTTTTCTGAGTTCGATCCCCAGTCGGAAAGAAGATGGATTTTTCTATTTCCATTTCTTCGCTCTGTATTAACTAGGCAAAGCGCGGCATTGAGTTCCGCCACTCAACGCAATGCCTCGAAAAAGGCGGAAAGCGGGAACGGAGAAAGCAGGGACGGAACGGAGTGTGTTACACTAGGTTCCCACGATCCCTGCAGTTCCCTTGCCTACCCTGCCATGCATGCCGGGATAAAGCGTGAAGCAAGATAAAAACAAA